>CAJGYO010000010.1:100992778-101294156 GCA_904845875.1 Miscanthus lutarioriparius | reverse complement strand
CTCCCAAGGAGCTGCTGGATCGAACCCTCGACCTCCAAGGCCTGCGTAGGCGGAAAGAAGGCATGCACGCTTCAGCGCCTCGTGCTCCCGATCTCGGTCTCGAGCGGCCCAAATGATCTCCACCTCTGACTCTGCACCGCGGAAAATGGAATGAATTCGAGCGAGAGAAAGGACAACCTAAGTTAGGGATGGAAGCCCACGGAACTCACCCTTGGCCTTCTGCTCCTAGCGACGGGTCTCGGCTTGACAGGCCTCGGCCTTCTCCTTCAACCGTTGGGCCTCGAACCTAGAGGCCTCGGCCGCCCTGGAAGCTTCACTTCCCAGCTCTACGTCATACAAGGAAGTCAGGGAGCAAACATAAGGAAAAGGAAACAAAACAAGGGGACTAGAACTCACCCTCGACCGTCCCCTTCAAAACCACAGCCTCGATTTGTGAGGCCTCAACCGCAGCAAGGGCCTCATTCAGAGCGCCTTTGGTCAGCCGGTGTGCACTCTCCTCTGCCCCCAGCTGCCCGGCGAGGGCCTTGCCCGAGGCCGTCGCTTCTACGGCACGGGACCTGAAGGCATCCCGATCGCTGACCGCGCGGGTAAGCTCCTCCTCCAGCTCCTTGACCCGCGCCGCCAAGGGGGCGAGCTGCGTCTGGGCTGTGGCTGCCTCGACCTTCGTGTCGGCACAGCAAAGGCGGAGGTCCTCCACCTCCGCGCTTCGCGCCGACAGAAGCTCGTTAGCGTCGGCAAGAAGGACCTTCTACCGCTGAAGCTGGTCCCAGACACCCCTCTCCCGCCGGAGAAAGACCGACTTCCCAAACGACCGGGTCTCGAGCTCCTGGGGAAGCAGAACGAGGGTCATTGGTCGCAACAAAATTAGGAAAGGAAATGTCACGCGAGAAAGGAAAACACGAACCTGGGCGACTCCGGGCAGTTCGTCAGCCACCACGGACAGCGCCGTCCGTAGTGATCGCTCCGCCAGCTGGCGGTATTGCTCGAAGGTGTTCCAGCGCCCGCCCTCGGCCGCGTCCTCAAGGGCGAACAGAGGCTCCCCCTCAGGGTCGTCCCGGCTCCGCCACAGTACCCGCGGGTGATCCCACCCATGAGGCTCGGGTCGGACCCGCACGAGGGCCGAGCTTCCCTCGTCCAAGAGCAGCGCCGGCTGCTCCACGACATCGGTCTCCTCGGCGTCGACCACCTCCCGCGTCCGGGAAGTATCATCGGAGGAGATCGGATAGACCTCCGCCTCCCGGGCGCTCTCTCGCAACAACGGCGGGCCCTGAACCAAGGGCACCACCGAGGCCTCCACCGCCTGCATCTCCGCCTCCTGCACAGACGGCCTCGCCACCATCACGACGACCTTGGTGACCTCGGGGGCTCCGGCCTCGCGGTCTCGGGGGCTCTGGCCTCCGCCATCGTGGCCTCGGCAGACGCAGAGACACCGACCGCGGAAACCGCGGTCTCGGCGGTCGTGGGCGCCGTAGCCTCCGTCGCCTCAGCCTCGGAGACCCCGGGAGCCTTAGCAACAAAGGGCACGCCGGCCCCATCCGACTCGTGAGCCTCGCCCCCACGAGGCAGAAGCGCTCCCTCCCTCGTCTGTGTAGGGGCCGCCTCGGCAGCCCATCCTTGGGCGGCCAGCCCCTTTGGGTCGACCCTCGTCGATGCCGCGCCACGTTGGATAGCGGCTTGTGCCTCCGCCACCCAGTGGGCGGAGGAGCCGGGGCTCGCCTTAAGCGCCTTAAGGGGCGCCAAGGGGAGGTCGTCCGCAGGCCGCTTCCGACTAAGGAAAATTAACCTGCAGGTTCAGCGCAAAACCAAAAAAGCGACTGGAAGGCACCATGACCCTGCCAAGAATACACTTGCCTTGAACGGGGCGGCCCCCGCTTCGCCACGGCAAACCTCATCTGCAGCGGTGGAGGCGGCGGCAGAGGCGTCGCCTCCGTATCCATCGACGCCGGTCGGTCTTCAGCGGACCCCGGCGCCCCTTCGGTCCTCTGCAGGGGCGGTGGCGTCGCCTCCACCGCCACCTGCTCCACCACGGCCGCCGAGCCTACCGGGCTGACGACGCGTTTGCCTAACGCTCGCGCCTCGAGCGTGTCGGCCTCGGCCCCAGAGCGGGCAACCGCCGGCCCCGGGTCTGCTTCTCCTCCCCTTCCCGGGGGTGCCAGGCTGCTTGCCGACACCCTGGGCGCCACCTCCATGACGTCAGGAAGGTGGTCCAGGGGACCTCGCCCTCCCTCGCCCTTGTCGTTCCCGTCCGAGGCCTCCGTCGACAACGACATCGACGGGGATTCCTCCACCGGGAGACCGTCCTTCCGTTGTTGACGGCGGCGCTTATCCAGCTCCTCGCGCGTGAGGATGTGCTTCGTGCGCTTCGCCGCCTTGGCGTCCTTTCACCTCTTCTACGCATCGGCGTGAGTGCGGTTGACCGCCCGCCGCCCCGCGTCCTCAGGAACGGGCGGTGGAGAGGAGCGCACGTCCCTCATCCCCTGAAGGAACGACAAATGCGCATGAGGGAACAAGGGGTAAGGGGAGACTGAGGAGATTCAGAGGCTACAGCGACACACGACTTACCAGCGAAAGGAACCCCCGCGACGGCCGCATCGCGATAGGGGTCAAGTTGCCACCCCTCAGCTTCGCCTCTACCGTCTCCCCCACCCGATGAAGAATTTCCTCATCGGAAAGGGTGGAGGAGGACATCCGGGTGCCCTCAATGGGCTCACCCGGCTTCATCTCGAACAGCCACCACCACCGAGCCATCAGCGGCAGCACCCTCCGGCGGTGGAAGGCGGCCACGACCACAGCCACGGTGAGGCCATGGCCCCACAGCCTCGCCAGCCCCACCAGGAGCGGCTCCAGCTTGGGCTGGTCGACCTTCGGGACACCCCACTTCCATTTCTCCGGGCAACTCCCCACAATCCGCCCGGTGTAGGGGGGAAGCCCTCCGTCGTCGTTGCAGAGGTAAAACCAACTCGTGTACCACCGGCGATTGGAGGACGCGAGTTGGGCCAGGATGTAGAGGTGCAGGCGGTCCTGACGCACTTGGAGAGTGCAGCCTCCGGCCCGCGCCGCCTTCCTCTTACCCGACGTGCCCGTCGGCTTGGTAGTGTGCCCCGCTCGGAACAGATGGAGCCACAACTCCCAATGGGGAGCGATCCCTAAATACCCCTCGCAGACGGCAACAAAGATAGCCGCCTGAGCGATGGAGTTGGGGTTAAAATTGTGGAGCTCCACGCCGTAGTAGTGCGGGAGTGCCCGCATGAACCGGTCTGCCAGGACGCCGAGGCCACGCTCGTGGAAGGAGACGAAGCTTACGACGTAGCCATCGTGAGGCCTCGGCTCCGGCTCGCCATATGGAGCAATCCACTCCGGCCTAGTGGGGTCTGTCACCGGGCGGAGGAGACCATCGTCGACAAGCGACTGGAGCATCTCCTCGGTGACGTCGAACGGATCCCAAGGGTCCACCTCGACAACGATGATGTCGCCGGCCATGGGTGCGATGGAGAAATCAGGTGCGGCGGTGAGTTTCTTCTCTCCCTCCCACGCTCTCGCTTTTTTCTCGCTTTCTCCCTAGGCTCGCTCTTCTCTCCTCTTCTTCCCGGCACCCGCTGCTCTAGCGATGGCTCGATGAAGGCGGTGCTCATGCAGGCAAGGTAAGACGAGGAGGGGCGAGACTCCCTGGGTATTTATGCAGGGAGGAGGCGAAATGAACAGGCGATGAAATCGGGGAAGTTTCCCCCCCGATCCGGCGCGGTTAACCACGAGCCGATTTCGCCGGCCCATGCGCCCACGTCTCCCGCATTAAATGCGAGGACAGTTATGTCCCATCCACCACGCCACGCTCGGCCACTACGGCAGCAGGTGTCGTTTTGACTCCCCATGAAACTGCCTCAAAAGGCGCGCCACCCGTACCGAGCCAATAGGGAAGATATTCCCTGCGGCCTATTCCTTTCGTATGAAGGAACCGGGCTCTGAACCTATTACGATCCAGGGGTTCGAAGGCTGGGCCCCAAAGGGTTTCGACAACCGCCCTAGGATAACAGAGTCAGGGATGACCGCGGGCGAGCCCATACGGGGCTGAGGCCCAAGCAAGCGAAACGCTTGGGATGCCCAAAGTTGTGTCCGAGACCGGAGGAAAGTCTCCGAATGGGATCCCACCGTAGGGAGGCACCGAGCCACCAAGGCCTAGCGAACGGCCTCGGCACCCACTAGAGACATCCTCTGGTACTCTTGGAGTGTGTCTCTGGACCGCTAGCCGTCCCCTAGCGAACGGGGTACGGGCCTCCACTCGGACTACCCGATAACAGCTCACCGAAAGTGCCACCGCTTGTGCCTATCGAGGGTAGCGAGGCACATTCCACCCCTCCTTCCGAGCGAAAAGGAAGCGCGAGGGTCGCACAAAAAGTCAGGGGAACCCCCGACGGCCTTCTCGTTTTATGCAGAGGCTAGGGGGCTCTTCCTGCAACCTTGCTGAGACCCAGCGACCCCAGCTCGCACTCAAAGGGGCTCGGCAAAACAAACCCTCCTTCCGAGCGAAAAGGAAGCGTGAGGGTCATACAAAAAGACAGGGGAGTTCCTGACGGCCCTCTCACCCTGTGCAGAGGCTAGGGGGCTCTTCCTGCAAATACGCCGAGACCCCACAACTCGGGCCTGCGCCCAAAAGGGGCCTCGGCAAACAAACCCTCACGCGCGAGGGGCGTATAAAAAGTCAGGGGAACTCCCGACGGCCCTCTCGCTCTGCGCAGAGGCTAGGGGCTCTTCCTGCAACCTTGCCAAGACCAGAATGGGCTCGACAAACAAACCCTCCGTCCGAACGAAAAGGATATGTGATGGGCGGATGAAAAAGTCAGGGGACCCCCGACCGTCCTCTTGCTCCAGGCGGAGGCTCGGGGGCTCCTCTTGCACCCAAAGACCAAGACAAACGGTTCAAAGCCACGCTAGAGATTTCATTACAAAACACGATAAAGGGCACCGAGCCCGTTACAGTCCAGGGGTTCAAAGGCTGGGCCTCCAAGAGGTTTCGACAGCCGCCCCAGGGCAACAAAGTCAGGGATGACTTCGGGGTGAGCCTACGAATGGCCTAGGCCCGAGCAAATAGTCGCTCGGGGCGTCCTAAGTCGTGTCCGAGACCGGCAGGAAAGTATCCGAATGGGATCCCACCGTAGGGAGGCACCGAGCCACCGAGGCCCAGCGAACGACCTCGGCACCCACTAGAGAAATCCTCTAGTACTTTTGGAGTGCGTCTCTAGACCGCTAGCCGTCCCCTAGCGAACGGGGCTCGGGCCTCCACTCGGACTACCCGATAACAGCTCACCGGAAGTGTCCACGCTCGCGCCCATCGAGGGTAGCCTGGCACATTCCACCCCTCCTTCTGAGCGAAAGGAAGCGTGAGGGTCATACCCAAAGTCAGGGGGGCCCCTGACGAACCTCTCGCTTCGTGCGGAGGCTAGAGGGCTTTTTCCTGCAGCCTCGCCGAGACCCCCGCAACCCGAACTTGCGCTTATGGGCTCGGCAAATGCAGTAAGAACTACTCGCTCAAACGCGAAAATGGAGAAAGCCCCTGGAGGAATAACTTCACTCCTCCAGGGGCTCGGGGGCTACACCCGGCGGGTGCGCTCGTGCGCACCCACCGGAACCTCAAAAAACAAACTAATTCCTACGGAGCAGGCATAAACCTAGCCTCGACAAACCCTCAGCGACAGTGCACGCACTCCCCCCGAGGCTCGGGGGCTACTGTCGGGTACCTTAGAACGGGGTACCCCAAGCAAACATCAAATGGGTCGCTAAAATCCCATCTAAAAAATAAAGCTAGAAGGTAAGCCGTGGGCCCCTCACCTGCCACAACCGAGCCCACTGGGTCCTCCTCCTCCTCGCCTCGAGCCTCGAGCAGGAGGTCTCGGCATCCTGACACAAACTCCGCCTCACGCGAGGCTCCCCAGGGAAGGCCTCGGCAGGGAGCGCCGTCTCCGTCTCGCCCGAGGCTCTCCACGGAAGGCCTCGGCAGGTGGTACATTCTCCGTATCGCGCGAGGCGTCTCGCGCAAGGCCTCGGCAAGGAGCCCGATCTCCGTCTCGCGCGAGGCCTCAGTCTCTATGTCGCTCGAGGTCGGGTCGCCCGCAGCCCGTCACCCCCCGCCTCGACCGACCCTCCAGACAACGCGTCATGTCTCATTAACGCGTCATGTCAGGCTATAAAAGGAGAGGACTTGGGCCGTTTTAGGGGGACGAAGGGGAACACCTTGTAACACCCACACACACGCACATCCCTGCCGCCTGAGAGCAACGTCTCAAGCGGCCCGCACGACACCCTGCCGAGACCTGGGACCAGCTCCCTCTCTCCTTTAGCTTGTAACCCCCTACTATGAGCACTTCGGTGCAAGGAATACAAGATCGACCTCTCAGACTGGACGTAGGGCCTCGATTGCCTGAACCAGTATAAACCTTGTGTCTCTTTGCATCACCATCCGGAATCGGGAGCACGCAGAACAAATTCACTGGTTGGTTGAGGACCCCCCGGTCCAAAACACCGACAGCTGGGTACAATCTAATCTCTGTGATTTCTGTACTTTGTGTTTTTACTGTATTCACCAATATGTCATCTATGCATGATGTAGTGTTCATAAGAAATATACACATGCACATATACGTTGTCACAAACCTGCTGATGTTATTTTTCTGGATTAAACTGATAATGAAATTACATAAATTCCTAAAAATCAAAAAACCTAATGTTAGGCAATTTTCTGTCAGTGGTTTTGCTGCTGCTTTGATGCCAAATAATTTTGATGGCAAGAATTTCATGATATGGCATGCTAAGATGGTATTGTGGTTGACTGCGATGAACTGCTATCACACCGCACAGGGGAAGCCTGAACAGTTTACTCTTGAGGAGGAGCGAAAGATCATGGCTGCCGATAAACTGTTTCGAGGCGCCGTGATTAGTGCACTTCATCCCAAGTATGAGAAAAACTACATATCTTGCACATCAGGCAAAGAGTTATGGGATGCTCTTGAGGCAAAGGTTGGGGTTCTGATGCTGGTAGTGAGCTGTACCTTATGGAGCAGCTGTATGACTACAAAATGGTTGAAAATTGTTCTGTGGTCGAACAGGCTCATGCGATACAGGCGCTAGCGAAGGAACTAGAACATTTCCCATGTCTGTTGCCCGACAAGTTTGTAGCCGGCGGTATAATCGCTAAGCTGCCACCTTCTTGGAGGGATTTTGCTACTTCTCTAAAATACAAGAGACAAGAGTTTAGCGTGGATGAGCTTATTGGATCTCTTGATGTTGAGGAGAGGGCGAGAGCAAAAGACAACCATGGAAAAGGAGTTGAGTCTTCCGTAGCCAATATGGTGCAGAAGAAAAACTCATTTGCATCTTGTAATAAAAAGAAGAAGAACATGCAAGAGAACAACAATGCAAAGCCTAAGCAGACTGCACAGTTTAAGAAGAAAAACAACAAGAAAGGTGGAGGTTGCTTTGTTTGCAGGAGTGATGAGCATTGGGCAAGTGCGTGCCCAGACCGCAAATATAAGCAAGAAAATAAATCAGCAAACATGGTAATTAGCGAGACTGGAGGAGGAACATCTGGGTATGGTAATTCTTTACCTTTTGTTCTTTCAGTTTGTCTTTCACCTGAGTGGTGGATGGACAGCGGTGCTAATATTCATGTGTGCGCTGATGTTTCTTTGTTTATTTCCTATCTGGCCGATAGGAGTGGAGCCTTGCTGATGGGAAATGGTTCGCATGCGCATGTTCTTGGTGCTGGTACAGTCGTTTTGAAGTTTACTTCGGGAAAGACGGTGCTGTTAAAGAACATGCAGCATGTCCCCTCCATCAAAAAGAATCTTGTTAGCGCTTCTCAGATGTGTTGTGATGGCTTTAAAATTGTGCTTGAGTCCAATAAATGTGTTGTGTCGAGACATGGAACTTTTGTTGGAAAAGGTTATGATCACGGAGGCTTATTCCACTTATCTTTGATTGATGATGTGTGTAATAAAGTGGTGAACAATGTTAATGTTTCGGATGAGTCGAATATATGGCATTCACGACTTTGTCACATTAATTTTGGCTCTCACGCGGCTTGCAAATCTGAATTTAATCCCGAAATTTAACTTAGTCAATGATTCTAAGTGCCAGGTGTGTGTGCAATCGAAACAACCGCGCAAGCCTTACAAGGCTGCTGAGGCGAGGAACTTGGCACCATTAGAACTCGTTCATTCTGATTTATGCGAAATGAATGGCGAATTGACTAAAGGCGGTAGACGATACTTCATGACATTTATAGATGATTGCACTAGATTTTGCTACGTGTATTTATTGAAAACAAAAGATGAAGCGTTGCATTATTTTAGAGTCTATAAAGCTGAGGTAGAAAATCAACTTGAGAAGAAAATCAAGCATTTGTGGTCCGATCGCTGGGGAGAATATTTCTCAAATGAATTTTCTAAGTTTTGCGCGGTACATGGAATTATTCATGAGAGGACGCCACCATACTCACCACAGTCCAATGGGATTGCAGAGAGAAAGAACCGCACTCTAACTGATTTGGTTAATGCCATGTTGGAGACTGCGGGACTATCTAAGGAATGGTGGGGTGAGGCTATATTGACAGCGTGTCATGTCCTGAATAGAGTGCCCACAAAGAACAAAGAAATCACACCATTCGAGGAATGGGAGAAGAAGAGATTAAATCTCTCTTACCTGCAAACTTGGCGTTGTTTGGCAAGTGTGAATGTGCCAATAAACAAAAAGCGAAAGCTTAGATCAAAGACTGTTGATGGTGTCTTTCTTGGTTATGCTATTAACAGCGTGTGTTATAGATTTTTAATTATAAACTCTAGTGTTCCTGAGATAGCTTTTGATACAATCATGGAGTTTAGAGACGCTATATTTTTTAGAATGAGTTTCCCATGAAAAGTGCACCTAGCACAATTGATCATGAATTTATAATTTCCCATGAGCATGAAAATTTTATTCCGATAGAACAAATTAAGGAACCCTATGTGCAAAATCCTGAGGAGGATGACACTATAGTCACCAGAAAAAGCAAGAGACAGAGGACCGCAAAGTCTTTTGGTGATGACTATATTGTGTACCTTATGGATGACACACCAACGACCATTGAAGAGGCATATTCCTCTCCTGATGATGACTTATGGAAGGAAGTAGTACGGAGTGAGATGGATTCTGTTATGTCTAATGGAACTTGGGAAATAGTTGATCGTCCCTATGGGTGCAAGCCTATAGGTTGCAAATGGGTGTTCAAGAAAAAGCTTAGGCTTGATGGTACTATTGAGAGGTACAAGGCAAGGCTTGTGGCCAAGGGTTATACTCAAAAGGAAGGTGAGGATTTCTTTAATACTTATTCACCGATTGCCCGATTGACCACAATTCGAGTTTTGCTTTCCCTGGCAGCCTCTTATGGTCTTATCGTTCATCAAATGGATGTTAAGACAGCTTTCCTAAATGGAGAGTTGGAGGAGGAGATCTATATGGATCAGCCTGATGGGTTTGTAGCAAATGGTCAAGAAGGCAAGGTGTGTAAATTATTAAAGTCATTATACGGCCTAAAACAAGCTCCTAAGCAATGGCATGAGAAGTTCGACAGAACTTTAATATCTGTTGGCTTGTTGTGAATGAAGCTGACAAATGTGTGTACTATCGGTATGATGGGGGTAAATGAGTCATTTTGTGCTTATATGTTGATGACATACTGATCTTTGGATCCAGCCTCAAAGTGATCGAGGAGGTGAAGGAATTTCTATCTAAAAGTTTTGAGATGAAAGATTTAAGAGAGGCTGATGTTATTCTTAATATCAAGCTTCTAAGAGAAGGTGATGGTGGGGTAACTCTATTATAAACCCCTTATGTGGAAAAGGTGCCGAGTCGCTTTGGGTTCAGTGACTGTGCACCTGCTCCTACACCTTATGACCCTAGCATGCTATTGAGGAAAAATCAGAGAATAGCAAGGGATCAGTTGAGATATTCCCAGATTATTGGTTCGCTTATGTATCTTGCTAGTGCAACAAGGCCTGACATCTCATTTGCCGTATGCAAGCTGAGCTAGTTTGTGTCAAACCCACGAGATGATCACTGGCGAGCTCTTGAGAGAGTGATGCGCTACCTAAAAGGAACCATGAGCTATGGTATTTGTTATACCAGACATCCGAAAGTGCTGGAAGGCTATTGTGATGCCAACTGGATTTCTGATGCTAATGAGCTTTATGCCACAAGTGGATATGTGTTTTCGCTTGGAGGTGGTGCTGTTTCTTGGAAGTCTTGCAAGCAGACTATCTTAACGAAGTCTACAATGGAAGCAGAACTCACAGCATTAGACACTGCTGGATCTGAGGCTGAGTGGCTTCATAATCTCCTTATGGATTTACCGGTTGTTGAAAAACCCATACCGGCTATTTCTATGAACTATGATAACCAGACTGTGATTACAAAGGTTAACAGTTCCAAGGATAACATGAAGTCCACAAGGTATGTTAAGAGACGACTAAAATCTGTCAGAAAATTGAGAAACTCCAGAGTAATAGCGTTGGACTATGTCCACACGTCTAACAATCTTGTAGATCAATTCACTAAGGGTCTATCACGCAATGTGATAGAAAGTGTATCGAGAGAGATGGGTTTGAGACCCACTTGAAATTTACTATAGTGTAACATGTTCTATGTGATCGGAGATCCCGTGAAGTAGGACGGTGAAACAAGCTAGTAGTAAATTATGAGGAAAGATCTTTAGTAAGACTCATTTCTGATGCATATCTTTCCTTTCTGTAAGGCAGGCTGGCTTTTGCCTTAATGCGTTCCAAGTGGCTTGTCAAAGCAAAGATGTTGTCCTACAGAACATCTTTTGAGGAACACACCTATATGAGTCAGACTGTTGGTCACAGTCTATGAGATTTGGGTGATCTCTAAATACTCATGAAACGCACTGAAGTATGACTTATATGCTTCAAATAGAGGGGATGCTTTTTGCTGCCCAGTATCAGCTAAGGACTTTAGTGACATTCACCTCATACAAAACTGTCAATTCAAGGCTTAGTCTATTGTTCAGTTGTGACTGAGTGAAACTATTATTCTAGATGGATGTTCAACTTAATAGTCTCCATCGAAACACTAGTATATAAAAGAAATGTGGTTCTTAGACTACTTTGTTACAAACCCTAGAGTTTGTTGGATATAATATGGGCTTGGCCCATATAATATTTAATAATCAAATAAAACTCTATGATATGTAACATTAAGTGTTGTATGGTTTAATACCATATGTGATTTGGACTGAACGCTGACTCAGCTTATATGGTTGGAAATTATTCACCTAAATTGAGAAGCTGAGAAAATGATAAAGGCGTGCCATACGTGCACGCGCGTGCCGCCGCCGCCCGGGCCATGGTCGTGGGCGCGGGCCGGGCCGTGGCGAGGCAGGCAGGCAGACGGGCGACGAGCGAGCAGGCGGGCATGGCCAGTCTTTTGCCACTTAAATCCACATTATCAGGAGAGTTTCGCTGCTTGATGGTGGAGGCGAATTGACTGCGTCAATTACCGTCCTTTCCGCTTCCGTCTCCGTCTCCTGGGATTCTCCGCTGCCTCTCTCCTTCTTGTTGCACCCATATATTTGAGTCCTCCGTCAGCGGAGATCAAGTCCTTCCGGCAACCACTCCCAAGAGAACCACAGATCAGCAGCTTCCTGGCTTCCCCGTCCCGTAACTCTGCACGCACGGAGTAGCGGAAGAGCAGGTGCCTCCGGAACCCTCGTCCGTCTGAGAACCCTGCACGGGGTGAGCAACGATTAGGTTTTTGGGGAGCGATCCGCGACTGCTCGTCCACGTACATCTTCTTCTCTGTTCGTGGGCCTACACTGCGAACATCTTCCTGCATCGACTATGGTCCGCGACTTTGAGCAACGCACTATGTCGACTAGTGCGAATGGAGCATCCGATGCCCTCGGCATGGGACCCTCCGCTGGGTACAGTCTAATCTCTGTGATTTCTGTACTTTGTGTTTTTACTGTATTCACCAATATGTCATCTATGCATGCTGTAGTGTTTATAAGAAATATACATATGCACATATACGTTGTCACAAACCTGCTGATGTTATTTTTGTGGATTAAACTGATAATGAAATTGTCTAAATTCCTAACAGATCTACGCCGACGGGAGGGGCATTGTCACCAAGGACGAGGTCAGGGACAAGGTGGAGCGGCTGCTTGGGGACGATGAGATCAAGGCGAGGACGATGGCCTTGAAGAGCGCAGCCTGCGCCAGCGTCGCGGATGGAGGGTCCTCGCATCAGGATTTGCTCAAGTTAGTGAATCTGCTAAGAGAAAATTAGTCTTCATGTCAGAAATGTTTCAGAGTTCAGAGTTTAGGTGGTTATATTTTCATCTGTTGCGGAGCCGTTAGAAAAATAAAACTGGATGTGCAAACATGTTAGGTGGACCATGTCTCATCGCATTGTTTTCGGCAACAATAAACCATTCTTCACATTTTAATCTGTATCACTAGAGAGCGAGTGCAATGCACAATATATGGAGCAATTAATGGACCATGTCCTGAAAGCGACGTACGGATAGCATCTCTTAATCTGGCAAAGTGTCATGAGAACTTCCACACAAGAAACCAATTGCTAGATTGAAGTACGAATGGCCGAATGCAGAATGCCCGACGTTTATATTTAGGGTAAAGTCCAATTTACACCCTTCAATTTTCACCAAAGTCCGGATTTCAACCTCAAACTACAAAACCGGATAACTTTGGCCCTCTAACTCAACTCTTGAAACCGTTCAACTTGCAACCTTCTGGACGGTTTTATGGGTGAACAGTAACTTTTAATATTTTCGGGAGGTGCCGAAATTTTATATTATTTTTTCGAGCATCTTAACGTCCCCAAATGAAAAAACTCAAAACTCAAAACTACAAAGTTGTAGATCTCATCGAGGTCTACAATTTACATGTAAAAATTATCTTCATCCCACATCGTATTGAAGGGTTTTATATTTTTTGAAATTTGAGTCTCATCACGCGACAAAATATGGTACTGAAATTTTATATTATTTTTTCGAGCATCTTAACGTCCTCAAATGAAAAAAATTAAAACTATAAAGTTGTAGATCTCATCGAGGTCTACAATTTATATATAAAAATTATCTTCATCCGACATTGTATTGAAGGGTTTTCTATTTTTTGAAATTTGAGTCTCATCACGTTTTGTCGCGTGATGAGACTCAAATTTCAAAAAATAGAAAACCCTTCAATACAATGTCGGATGAAGATAATTTTTATATGTAAATTGTAGAAATCGATGAGATCCACAACTTTATAGTTTTAATTGTTTTCATTTGAGGACGTTAAGATGCTCTAAAAAATAATATAAAATTTTAGCACAATATTTTGTCGCGTGATGAGACTTAAATTTCAAAAAATAGAAAACCCTTCAATACGATGTCGGATGAAGGTAATTTTTATATATAAATTGTAGACGTCGATGAGATCTACAACTTTGTAGTTTTGAGTTTTTTCATTTGAGGACGTTAAGATGCTCGAAAAAAAATATAAAATTTCTATGCCTCCCAAAAATATCAAAAGTTACTGTTCACCCATAAAACCGCCCACAAGGTTGACAGTTGAACGGTTTCAAGAGTTGGAGGGCCAAAGTTATCCGGTTTTGAAGTTTGAGGTTGAAATCCGGACTTTGGTGAAAGTTGGAGGGTGTAAATTGGACTTTACCCTTATATTTATACCAAACAAGCAAACACTACACAGTACTGTGCTAACGTTAGAATATACTAATTCTAGAAATGCAATTTGTTCATATATAAAGCATTTGGTAACTTCCATATTAAGGGGGCGTTTGGAGGAGGTCTCCTTCCAAGGAGCTCCTCCGGACGAGTCAGAGCCGTTTTGAAAAAGAGCCACAGTTCGTGGCTCCTCTATTTTTTTTCACAAAAAACGACTCCTCCTACGGAACGTTTGGGCTCCTTCGGAGGAGCCGGAGCTGAAGTCAGGGAGGAACCCTACAAAATAGGCCCTGAGTATGGTAAAGCTAATATTGACACAAAGGAGGGTATAACACTTGAATTCAGTCATGAGATTCATGCCTCAGTTTGTCTCCTTCAATTTCAGTGAGGGTATAGCCGTATAGGAAAGAGAATATTGCCACTGGTCCCCTTGCTTGTACAAAATCCTGTCGTAGGGAAATGGATACAAAAACAGTTGGCCTGGTTTGGTGGCAGACGTTAGAGCATCTCCAAGAGTTTCCTACATTTTTCTCCTAAAAAGTTGTAGTTTGGCAACTCCTAAAAAGATATTGGGAGAAAAAAAGATAGTCATCTCCAAGAGTTTCTAATAAATGACATCTAAAAAATCAAATTGAGGCCCACATAACTTTTTCTGGCTTTTTTTTTTATTTTTTGTCACGGGAAACATATCGGCTGCCGTACCTGAGGCCATGATCTCCCTGCCGCTGCCGCCAAGTCCCAGCCAAGGCATCCACCACCCAGCCGGCTGCCGCCTCCTTCCAGCCAGCGACGCGAGTACTACTACTACTTCTACGCTCCAGCCAACGACGTGAGTACTATTCAGGGCAACACCTCTCGCTGGCTATGCTGACAAAAACGTCACAGGAAAACAAGTACAGCCCATAGTTTTGTGCCAAGCTAAACGACGAAGAGAAATATTTTAGCCATAATCAACTATCTTAAAGAGCTTTCTGGGTGCCGAATCTATGCCAGTTTGTTTGTAGGTGAGCTGGTAGTATGCTCCTTGACACCTATTATATATCTTTTAGTTTCATCTTAGATTGGGATCGCATCCTTGGTAATTTGATAGCCCTTTCTAACCTACCAACGTTCAACTGTTGGTGTGGTGGGTGGCACACCACATTTTGTATAAAAAAACTTCAAGAACATCAACTGTAGTATTAACTTTATTACTTGACAGAGTGGTCTGAGACTGTTTGTTTATGTTTCTCAATGCAGAATCAAACAGAGTCAGAGAGTTTTGTCAAAAGAGAGAGAGAGAGTCAGAGAGGCACACCTTAAATTGAAAACAATTGTGCACACTATTCTACTATTCTGCCACGGTAGAATCATGGCGTTTGGCAAATCTCTATTGCAAAGAGAATTAGAAGATTCCTCATCAGACGAAGATGATTGTCTCATCATGTCAGCAGCTGCAATTGTTGAAACATATTCAAATAAAAAAGGAAGACATGGTGGTTCTGTTCTAGGGCATAAAGTTATTTATCGAGATAGAGAAGGCGGGCACCAAAGGATGTTTCAAGATTACTTGGCTGATGATCCGACATATGGCCCAGATTTATTCCGTCGGAGGTTTGTGCGCATTCACTTGTGATATGATCACTAGTACGCTAAGTAATTATTCTTACATTTATTTTATTTTTTAATTTCAGGTATAGGATGAGTCGGGACCTTTTCGTACGCATAATGAATGCTGTAGAATCATACGATGACTACTTTGTCCAAAAAAGAAGTGCAGCCAATGTTCTTGGATTAAGTTGCTTTCAGAAAGTCACAGCAGCATTTCGTATGCTAACATATGGAGTTCCAGCTGATGCTATGGATGAGTATGTTCGCATTGGAGAAAGTACCGCAATTGAGAGCCTACGTATGTTCGTTGCTGCAGTTGTTGATTTATTTGAAGAAGAATACCTGAGATATCTTAATGAGGCTGACACAACACGCTTACTGGCACTCGGTGAGCAAAATGGTTTTCCTGGTATGTTAGGGTCCATCGATTGTATGCATTGGGCGTGGAAGAATTGTCCTGTAGAGTGGCAGGGTCAGTACAAGGGGCATATGGAGGAGCCCACTATTATTTTGGAGGCTGTTGCTTCCAACGATCTTTGGATATGGCATGCCTTTTTTGGAATGCCTGGGTCTCATAATGACATCAATGTGCTTCACCGGTCTCCTTTATTTGCTAAGCTGGCTGAGGGCAGAGCTCCTGAGGTGAATTATACCATAAATGGTCATGATTATACGATGGGTTATTATCTAGAACAAATATTTTGCCAAAGCACAGGAAGCAGCGAGGAAGGATGTCGAAAGAGCTTTTGGGGTTCTGCAATCAAGGTTCGCCATTGTTCGAGGAGCAGCTCGTTTATGGGACACGGAGACACTGGGCAACATCATGAAAGCTTGTGTCATTATGCACAATATGATTGTCGAGGATGAGGGAGTCATTGACTCTACTGAGCGGTTCGATTACGGTGGCCAAAATGTGGAACCTTGTCATGAGAGTAATCACACCCTCGATGAATTCATTGAAGCGCATAAAAGGATCAGAGACAAGGAAATACACCACCAGTTAAAAGCAGACCTCATCGAGCACCTCTGGCAGTATTTTCCTGATAAATATTAAGTTCATAGGACTTCTATGTATTTATTAGCATGAGTACTTTTTCTCCTTCAAATTGCAATCAGTACTTTGTTTGTCCTAAGTTTCATTATAAACAATTTTCCATTCTCTTAAAATCAAATTTGTGCACTTGTGTCATATAATTTAAAATTTTCTTCTTTCTCAAAATACCATGCAGCCGGCCAGTACCAATCAACATCAGCTACAGTACCATGCACTTGTGTATATACGAACACATATGTCCATCTATAATTCACCCGCAGACGCCCAGCTAGCACCAGTACCAATCAATTTCATGGCCACATATACAAAGGTTCACTGAATATAAATAATACATATTAAAAAGCACTTGACCATATATGATAAAGCAAAGGTTCACTGAATTCCAAAATTAAATGGCTATATGGAAAAAAATCACATGAACTAGTTTTAATTCGCCAAACGACGATCAACAATCTTCTGCTGCATAACTGTGTAGTACTGCTGCTGAAGCGGGGTCAAGGCGCTAATGTCCATTGCCATTATTTTTTCTTCCTTTTCGATCGTGTCATTTTCCACCTTCCACAATTCAGCTTCTACCTTTTTTTCTTCTAATGCCAGGCGCCTTTTCTCTAGCTCAAGTGAAGCCATGTGCCTCTCCTCTTTCTTCTTCTCTTTCTCCATGTCAAATGCCTCCTTCTTCGCCCACATTTTGTCCAAAGCCTCCATGCAAGCTTCACCTCCTCCTCGCCTTAGAGCATCTTTTGCCTTCTTCTGTCCCTGTGGCCTCTTTCGGGCTTCGGACTCTGGAGGTGCAATCTCAGTGACATCTTCAGTGATGTTGACTTGTACATTCGTGGGAGTGGAGTCTGGGCGAACCTTTTTTTTCTTGTTACCGGCTTGCTTCAGCTCTGCCAGTTCCCTTCTCTTGGCCTTCCACTTCTCTTCATCCTTCAAAATGTTCCAGCACTGCATGAGAGTGAATGTCTTCTCACCATTCATTCATTGGAACATAGTTAATGCTTCAGAAACCTGGAAACATATGCGTTTATTAAATATCAACGTGTATGTCTTCTAAGATTACTGAAATAAGAAAAAGAATTACCTTGTCATGAATGGTTTTTCCACTTTGATTTCTACGCTCAATCGCATCATAGCAAGCACAATACTTGTTGACATTCTCCAAAATATACATCCATCTATGCATTAGTGAACTCTCTGTTCGGCTTGCAAATGACTTCCTGTGGGTCTCATAGTAATCATAAATTCTACGCCAAAAGGAGGAATGAGACTGATTAGCACCTTGCACGGGATCTTTGCTGACGTTCAACCAAGCTAAGACAACAATTACATCCTCGTCCGGAATGAAATTTTTTTGCCTCTTGGCGTTTGGCCTTGGAACGCGTGGGCATTTATTACCACCAGCACTGGACTGTACTTCTACAACTTCAGCACCTGCTACTGCCTGCACTTCATGTTCTTCAACACCAGCTCCTACATGCACGTCCTCATATGTATGTGTTTCCTATGTCATGGGAAAGCTGAACTCGTCCAAAGAACGAACACCCTCAAATCCTGTGACCAAATCAGTCCAATATCCACCACCGGACATTGCGACGAGCCTGCAAATATGGACAAAGAAATCATTACCAAAGTATTTCCCTTTCTTAATCATGCAAAATCATTACGAAATGACCCATGACTCATGGTGCTTGGGTTCTGGATGGCAAACACAGTCATTGGAAACACAGTCAGTCAGATACAGCGGCAAACACATTGGAAACTCATGTGTCACGCGTCAGTTAGATACAGCAGCAAACACAGTCATTGGAAGGAGGACCGAGCAGATCAAAAAGGAGGACCGCGTCGGTCATCGGAACGAGGACCGAGCAGATACGCTGCACTGCCACTGCGTGTAACGCGTCAGTCAGATACAGCGGCAAACACTGCCACGACGACGGCGACGACACGACGGAGCACGCGAGAATACCGTGAAGATCCAAAAGCAGATCGGAGGGAGAGGAGACCAATACTGCAAAGACGAAAAACCGATCGTACGTACCTCAGCACCTCACAGTAGCGGCATCGAACCTCTTCTGGATGCCGACGGAGGAGCGGCTTCCTTCGTATGTCTCCGAGATCCGATGCAACTGCGATGAACGAGCACGCCAAGGACCGATTCGTGGCAAAAGGAGGGGCGCCAAATTGATGCCGCGCGGGAAGCTGCCGATTCGCGCTAGGCTGCGAGCGCGGAAAGATACTCGCGCCTGGGGTCAGTTTACCAAGTGCCTAAAAATTTGGAGAAGATATTAGAAACTGTTGGAGAGACATTTTTTCTCTTGTTTCTAAAAACCAAGGATTAGGAGTGGGTTTAAGGAACTCTTGGAGATGCTCTTAGTTGTCACGAAGGGTTTTTTTTTTTTTTTTTTTTTTTACTAGGAGGTTCATTCATTCATCATGGAGGATCCTTCAGTCAGTAGATGTTGGATACAGGTTGGGGCTTCTTGCCACACACCCAACCTGACCACATCCGTGACTTGCTTTGCTAATACATGGGTTACTTGATTACAAACTCTATTAGCACATCAATGAAAAATCATGAAAGCCTGCACTAATAATATCACGGATCTCTCGCAGAATTGGCGCCAGGTACAATCTCTGAAATTGCCCTGAAACCCATAGTCTAACAAGCTCCTGGTTGTCCGTTTCCAACTTCAGCTTCAACATCCCTTCCTCTCTTGCTAATTTCACACCATCTTGGCATGCCAAAGTTTCTAGCATCAGGGCATCTAGTCCATGGGAGTACCAGCATGCCCTTCCTGCAACAAATGAGCCTGAAGAGGTCCGTAACACAACCCCCGTTGCTCCCTGATTTGTCCTCATGTAAAAGGCCCCATGGGTATTGCACTTAGACCATCCCCCTGGAGGTGGTTGCCAAGTCGAGTGCATGCTAACTTGGCGCAGCTGCTTCTTAGACTGGGTAATCTGCCACAGATCATGTGCTAGATCAACCGCCCATTGTATTGCATGACGCACCGGTATTTGGTTCTCCCCATGGCAACGATTGTTTCTTTGCATCCATAGAGAGTACATCCCGAAGAGGCTGCGTCCCTCTCTGAAGACACCTCGTTCAGTAGAACGTCTGAAGCCCAGGAATGCGGATGCAGCCTAGGGATTTTCAGACCAGTTAGCAGCTTGATCTCGTGCCAGAACAACATCGCCGTGGTGCAGGGAGCTTCCGGCACTGGGTCTGCGCCCCCCTTTTTTTTTTTGCCCTTCTCTGCTCCACACACCTCGCAAAAAGCTGTGGGTTCAATGTGTCGATGATGTAGCACTGCTTTTGCCGGCAAAAATTCGAGTGCTCTCCACCAAAATACTTTGACCTTAGGTGGAACATCAAGACGGCAAATCTTCCCCCAAGAAGCATCACCTGAGCCGCCTGGGGTGGCTGCATCCTCTGGAGGATGCATTGCCGCCAATTTCCAATATGCTGATCTTACTGAGTACTCTCCATGCTTCTCTAATTCCCATGCCCACCAATCCTCCTCCTGCATTCTCAGTGGTATTCGGAGAATGGTGTCAGGCTGTCAGCATCAACCGGGATAAATATCTCCCTAATTAGCTCTTTGTTCCACTGTCCTGACTCGGTTAGCAGGTCTAACACCCTGGTGACATCCTGACCATCCTCAGGTGTGAGTGGTCGCGCATCGAAATGCATTGGAATCCATATATCATGCTAAATATCCGTAGATGTACCATTGCCAATCCTTTTGACCATGCCCTCATCGAAATGCATTGGAATCCATATATCATGCTAAATATCCGTAGATGTACCATTGCCAATCCTTCTGATCAGAAGCACTTCTTTACTGGCCAGGATCGCTCGCCAGGTATGGCTGGCGTGCCTTCTCCGTGTGCTAGCTAGGAAAGCCGACTCATGGAAATAGCGGCCTTTCAACACACGGGCACAAAGGCTGTCTTCGCGGGCAATAAGCCGCCAACCTTATTTCCCTAGCATTGCTTTGTTGAACAGATGCAAATACTTATCAGGCAGCGCCTCCGTTTCAATACGCAGCTCATGTCGGACCAGTTGATTTGTATCATCCAGGCAATTCTTACTGAAGAAAACTGCCGACTTATCTCTGTTAACCAACTGGCCAGACCCCCTGCTGTAGATGTCAAGAATCTCCTGAATTCTGGCGGCCCCTCTTTGCGACGCTTCTGAAAAGACAATACAATCATCCGCAAAAAAGAAGATGCGATATCCAAGCCTGGATACCCACGCGGACACCTCTGGATAAATGCATTGGACCGACTGGTTTCAATAGACATGAGAGCACCTCCGCGCATAGCAGAAAGAGATACGGTGAGATCGGATCCCCTTGCCAAATGCCCCGAGTTGGCCTAAAAACATCTGAGAGTTCTCCATTAACTTTGATTGAAAAGGATACTGAGGTCACGCACCTCATCACAATCGAGATGAAATCGGCATGGAACCCCAGTTTCAGCATGATTTCTCTGAGGTAGTCCGTAGTCCCATTCCACGCGATCATACGCCTTTGCCATGTCAAGTTTAATTGCACACGCCCCAGCTTTCCCCTTCTTTCCCCTTCTTTCGCTGTAGATAGTGTGTGCATTCATAGGCAACTAATACGTTATCCGTGATTAGTCTACCCGGCACAAAAGCGCTTTGTTCCTCAGACACAATCTCATCAAGAAGAGGACGCATCCGATTTGCCAGCATTTTCGAGCAAATCTTATATACCACATTACATAAAGAAATTGGTCGAAACTATTTCATCTCCTGCGTCTGTTTCACTTTGGGGATAAGCACGAATGCACGATAGTGGTAGTATTCACCTTCTCCGGCATAGCACCACCTCTCAGAAAATCCAGCCCCGCAGCTGTGACCGCTGGCCTCAACACCTCACAGTGATGTTGATAGAATCCTACTGTTAAGCCATCCGGCCCAGGGGCCTTATTAGGCCCCATCATGAACAAGGCCTCACGTACCTCCTCTGCCTGAAACGGCTTCATCAAGCTGTCGTTCATCAGAGAGGTAACCTTCTCCGGGACATATTCAAGCACGGGTCCCGGGTCTAGCACTTCTTGCCTTGTGAACAGTCTCGAGTATAAATCCATGGCTTCCATTTCCAACTCCTCCTAACTTGTTGCAATGGAGCCATCTTCCCTTCTCAAGGCTGAGATACGGTTGGTTTGCGCCCTCTCCCGTGATTTGGCATGGAAGAAAGCTGTGTTTCGGTCACCCTCTTTTAACCAGTCAATACGGGATCACTGCTTGAACATGATTTCTTCTATTGAAAGGAGCCCGGACGTCCTGGACATCAATTGAGTTTCTCTTCTCGTTGGACCCGAACGAATGGACAAACTCCTCTCTCTCTCTAATTCTTGGTGCAGCTTCCTCATTTCCTTTCTTACAGACCCAAAAGTGGACGGTTCCCAGTCCGACAACGAGCAGGAGACGTTGTCGAGGTTCACAGCTAGAGAATCCAGATTGCACGGATCGCTCATGTTGTTCCAGGTCGCCTCCACCAATTCCTTGTAGGATGGATCGATCACGTCTCCACATATTGTCGTAGCGAAAACCTCTCTTCCTCCGTCGCCTTCCAAGACCTCGCCTCAAACATTCCAGAACCAGTGCACAGTGGTCCGATTAAGTCATTTGGACGTGCCACACTTTGACTGATTGAAAGCGATCCAAAAAATCTCCATTGCCAAGGCCTCTATCCAACCTAACTTCGATGTTTGCATCACCCTGTAGTCGGTTATCCATGTACATGGGAGACCAATGAAACCGAGATCAACAAAACCACAGACATCCACTGCTTCTCGGAACCCCTCCATTTGCCGTTCCGTCCTTCCCTGTCCACCAAACTGCTCTTCAGCATCTAGTGCTTCATTGAAATCCCCCGCACATAGCCAGGGAAGATTGCTCCTTGTACTGAGTAGCTTGAGCAAGTCCTAGCTTCTATGGTGGACCTCCCTTCTAGATTCGCCATAAAAACCAGTAAAGCGCCATTCCCCCGTCTGTGCGCAGCTAGATCGAACTGTAACATCAATATGCAGCTTGTCATATAGCTTTCAAGCTGCACTACTACAGCCCTCTTTGGCACGGCTCATCCAAAACGGCTTCACCGGTGAAGCCAAAGCCGGTGAAGCCAGAAAAACTGGCTTTTTCCGGCTTCTAGTTCATTTTAACCCCGGCTTACAAAATGGCTTCACGCTACAGTGCCTCGATTTGCGTAAAATAGATGAAGCCGAAGCCGGCATAAGCCATGCCAAAGAGGCCCTACCTCTTGGCTCCAGAGAAGCGCTAAGCCACCACCACGGCCATAGCTTCCCACTCCAAAACCACCTGCCATACCCAGTGATCTTACCAAGCCATCCACCCGATCACCGGAAAATCTTGTCTCCGAAAGAAAAATCACCCATGCATGTGCGATGTACCTCACACACAAGCTACGAAGTTGTGCATGTTCGCCCGGTGATGTGCTGCTATTTTTACTTGACGATTTTGGAACCAACAGTGATGTGCTGCTTTAGTTCTGCTGGTTCGAGCGCCGAGCGGCCATGAAATGCGTGTTTTTTCACACAAAAAATCGTGCGACTTGTGATGTTAGAACTTGTCCCACTTAAAATTATTTTTTTGCTATTTTTACTTCACGATTTTAAAACCGACAGTGATGTGCCGCTTTAGTTCTACCAGTTTAAAAAACTGGCAGTGATAAGGTTTTTGAACTGGCAGTGAAACCGGAATATATTTGCATTGGCTTACACCCAATTCATTGTGAAGTAAGCTATCAATTTACATGTGGGAGTGCAAGTCTCAGAGGTGCAGTCGAGCTTTGATGGCTTTGTGAAGTTGCACAGAGTCCACTATCAATAAAAAAAAGCTGTACATTTATGGAGTTGAGCATAATTAACGTGCACTGCGGCTGTTACTCACTCAAGTATATATAACTCGGAGCAGAACATCCCCGTTCAGGCCGAGAAGAATAGGTGGGCGAATGACTAGCAGATGTTTTGGTTTTACCACAAGGTTGACCATGACAAGAATGGGAAGAACAATTTGGTTACTAATATCTAGTCTCATGTATGTGAGTTCAAGGCATCGGTTATGCTCACCAAGGATGCGAAGGAGTCGCTTGCGGTTTTTAGGAAGCTAAGCAAAAACACGTAGCAACCATAACTTGGTCGAAGAGTTTTGTTGTGATCGGCTCATGCCGGTTGGTAAAGGGCGGAGGTGCCAGAACTTAAGGAGTCGAAGATTCCAATTATATATCTAGTCAACCGGCTTGTATTGTCCTTTTTCTTGTTCACTCCTCTTTATCTTTTTTTTAAAGGCACCAGCAAGAAAACAGAAAAACAAAAAACAACCACCCTCACAAAGATTCAACAACCGCCACAGAACCACTGTAGGCGAAATAAACTCAGGGCTACCGTTGTTACGCCGCCACAACAACGACCGTAGGAAGACGCCTTCAGCTAGCTATCGCTGCCGAAGCAATCCTGGGCACTGGCATGCGTGAGCAGGTGCCTCCGCGCCGGTCTTCGCCAACAGCTTCCAGCCAAGCCGTCGCCGGCCCCCATGGGTCGCCACCACCCACTACTTTGGCAAGGACAAACAACACAAACACAACGGAGGATCTCCTTTGCGCTGCCTCCACAGAGGGAAAGACGTCCACGGACGCCTTCGGTGCAATAGATTTTCAATCGGAGAAAACATCGGAGAGATAAGGGGCCTCACAACAACGCCTCCAAGGAGAGCGAGACATGGCGCTGATGCATCGTCATTGTTGGCATCGACACAAAGCCAAGCAAAGCTTTCACCTGAGAACCCCACCCCCAAAAAGATACCGCGCCATGAGCAAAGACCGCCGTTGTCGCTGTTTCCAGTCACATAAACCCACAAGGTAGCATACCGAGCTGGACGTCGCAAATCGACGCCAAACGCCATGACACATCCATAGGAGCCGCCTCTATCTCGATGTCGCTGCCGTAGCAAACAGGCCATAGACATGTGTGGCAAGTTGCCGTGGTGCCGATCCTCGTGAAACGCTGCCATACCAAACACCACCAACGCCTGTAGAACGCCCCCGAAGACCTCCGCAACCACACAGCGCACCATGCTGCCTGCTCGGCCACAGTTGCACCAGTGCTGGCAAACACCACTTGACCACCACCACCGCAGCACTGTGCACCTCGGCACATACTGCAGGGCGCAGGAAGGAGAGGACCTGGGCTACACAGACCACCAGCCCCGGCCACCACCATGCGGATGGCGTCCTACGCCGGGACAGGAGCAGATCCAGCCGTGGAAGCGCCATACCTGGGCACGAGGCCATCGGATCCGGCCGCGGAAGGTGCGGCGGGACACCCGCGACCCCGCAGTGCCCGCGGCACCGCCGGACAGCAGCTGGGCTCTGAGGGCCGGCCCGCCCGACTGCAGGCACACATATCCACCCCCAGCCTCCCCGGATCCGGCCGCTAGGGCCACGGATTTGAGCGCTGGTCGCCAGAGCACCCACAACATCCCAGGGAAGAACCACCACCGGGAGGAGTTGGCTATACGTAACTTGTAGTGAACGACTCTGCAACATTTCTTAGGTGGTGTGCCCTTGACTAACCGTACCCATATTGATACACAAGTATATGAATTATGAAACACAATATGTTTAAGTTAAAGTGAACATACAAACATCATAAAATAAACGAGCTAGTCTAGCTTCCTTAATGTAGAATTGTAGATTACATACCTAAGATAGTTGAAGAACAGTACATCACTACATTCTTTTAGGCTAGCTTGCGCCTTCTAAGCCATGAAAGTATTGATTATTCCACCATCACTCAATTGTAAAAAAATATCTTGCTTAACAAATTTGTAAGAGAATCGTAAAATATTTCAATTTCTTATTCAATAATCCAGTGCTGCATAAAAACTCCTACAATAATGTCCTATAAGTAGTCCAGTAGGGGGCTTCAATCCCCTCGTATTTGCCTAAAAAAAATGTCCTCTAAGTCAAGAACCTAAATCAGTATCACATATCATGTGGTTGTGGCTTGTGCATTTTTTTTGTCATGCTTTCGTGTCGATCGCTAATCAGCTGCTTATTTGCTTAGTTTCTAGGAGAGAGCTTGAGAGCAAAAAAGGATAAGGCGAGCAGGCTAATTGGCTGGAGAGTTGTAGACATACGGGAGGACTGAATGTGTGTGCAATGTACAGCTGTAGTGTTTCTCGCCGCCGGAACTCTGTTGGCTGGGCATGGTTGCAAACTTGCAACTGGCAGGGACGAATACGATAGGAAAGGGACAGACGTGGAACAGATGGCCGCAATTCACAAGCCTTCTGCCTTCCAACGGGCGCACGCGCGGCTGCTGGGCGCTGGGAGGGTGACTCACCTTCTGAAGGCCAAAAGCTGATGATTACAGTTCTTAGTTCTTACTAATTCCTATAAACCTTGGCTGGATTGTAGGGTGGTCCACGGACCACAGGGACCACCCTGTAGCTCCGCCCATCACTACTACAGAATGGACTTGTTGTCCCGGGCGGTAACAGCCTTTAGTTCCGGTTACCGCGCCAGGACAACGATCCCGGGACTAAAGGTGCCACCTTTAGTCCCGGGTCATCGAGCCGGGACTAAAGAGGGACCTTTAGTCCCGGTTGGTGTTACCAACCGGGACTAAAGGCCCTCCAGCCGAGCAAACATGGCCGCACCCTTTAGTCCCGGTTGGTAACCCCAACCGGGACTAAAGGTTCCTTTTCTTTTTCTTTTTTTTTGTTTGATTTGTTTTCAGTTCAGTTACACGTATTTGTTTAATATATAATATGTTTTTATGTACGTATTCTACGCTGCTAATATAAATACACGCACACATATAATTACATCTAATTCTCATCTCGAGCATTATTATATTCGAATAAAGTATGAACCTATATATATTATAGATATATATATATATGTATATATACAACACTTTCATAATCTTGTTCTCGAAAATAACGATATCAATAAACATTTAATTTACATCATTTATTCCTTAGGATCAAAGTAGAACTCACCGTTGGGATTTAGCACTTTTTCTAGAAGATATCCTGCTATTGACTCTTGAACTGCTTTCAGATGGTCTTTTTGCATGACCCTTCATTTCAACCATTCAGTCTTGCATTTGAAATAAAAGGAAAAGTATTAATACATATATATATATATATATTCATTTAAAAATAAATAAAAAATTGATATATACGTACTCTGAGGACATCTTTAGGAGTTCTTCTTATGTGCGCAGTGATAAATTCACAAACGTAGTATCCACACAAGTTATTACCTGGTTCCTGCCGCAAACACCACTGTACGAGAAGAAGATTATTCTCATCATCTCACACGTAAATTGAAGTACGATATAGTATAATTAAACATGTGGGGAAGTGTATATAGTACAACTTACTGGTATTTCAACTACATTAAGTGGTGCCCTGCAATCCTTGCGATGTTGCCGAATAAACTATTTCCAAACCCTGTGCGACCAATAATGTACGATCGTTAATAAATTATGGCAAAGTCTATTCCATAATAGTTGTGCGCGAGAGATCGAAATTACCCCTGGATAATGTCTATCATATCTTGGTATAGTGCCCGCTCTTTTCTCAACGAGTCAAAGATTACTAACCGACTTGAGTTTAACTCAATGACAATGAGTATCCAGTGAAACCTACATTGGTTTATACACACACGTACATGCGTATAAGTTGTATTGATATTACATAAAATGTGTAGACTACATTATTATTAACACTTACTCAAAGTTGTACGGGAAAAGTATTGTTGTCTTGTCATGCTGCTTCACGAAGAACATCATGATATTCTCCTGTGCTTCAGATACCCACCGCTCCTTGACAATAATACCAGTTTTGAATACGATATAAGAATCAATGAAGCCAACACTGGTGTCTTGTATTCTTTGGAGCTCTGACATCTAGAATCTGTATATAAATATAAGTTACATGTGAGGATAATTATATACACGTACGCATGGAAGTGAGTTTATTAAATAAAAGTAAGAATCACTTACAAACAAAAGGAGCTAATGATTGATTTATCCAGAGCGTCCATGTGGTATAGTTGATGCAATTCTTCGAAACTAATATGTAAGATGTCATCGCCACGGAAGTAATGATGGTCTCTAAATCTGACAAAGATCCACTGCTCACCCCTGCCACACGCCTGCATGTACCACTTGTTGAGCAAGTACATTTGCGTACCCAATTCATTCAGAGCCGCAGGGTTGTACAGACTTTTGCCATATTTATAAGTCTTCCAGGTATCAACTTCCAGGTTCTGGATTGGAGCTTTGCCCGTCAATTGATCCAAGGTTAAACCAGTATATTGAAAAAAAGCATTAAGGGCTTGAACTGACACTTCTCCAGAGTTATTTGGTCGATAGACTTCTATGTTGGAACCATATTCATTAGCAACAACAAGATTTTGCATTGGTTGCTTCTGTTGTCCGAGCTGTGGGACATCCTTCCCTGATGCTCTTTTCTTTTTCTTATCTGCATCATGTGACTTCATGAGGGAGCGGTCATAGTCTGATAGTGGCAAAAGCTTACGAAGTTCAATCATCTTTTTCTTGTGAGCATCGACCTTCTGCCTCAGCACCTCTCGTGGTAGGTAAAAGTACGGCTTCTCCTTAAGCTTCGCTTGACTCTTGTTTTTGGTATCTATAAAAAAATCTTTCACTTTTTTGTCTTCTTCAGCTGCTATTTGCTCATCAGTCTTTTCAGGAAGTATTTCTTGAGAAATAACTCTTTTTCTCAGTGGTCTTCTTTGCCACGGGGACCTTAGACGCCTTTGTAGTGCGTCATTGTGGAGGGGTGGGGCGGTGTTGGAGACCGACGTGGAGGCGATGTGGCCGGTGTTGGTGGAGACCCGGCGTGGAGGCGTTGGAGATCGCTAGGAGGCGGTGGGGCGGTGTAGGAGTTGGAGATCATTGTGGAGGCGATGGGGCCGGTGTAGGAGTTGGCGATCGCCGTCGGGATGAAGTCGTCTCGCCCCCCGCGACGCTATGATGAGATGGGGAATGAATGATTAGGCTAGGCTGGGGGAGACCCTGCTACAAAAACAAGTTGTGTGTCAATTATTTTTGAAGCCAATAGAAAATTAATGGAAAATAATATTTCATTCACTTTCATTTGTACCTAGGGTGAGATAGGGGAAGCGGTGGCGCCCCAGGAATGATGATGAAGCGTTTGCGCCATTGAATAAATGTCTTCTCTGCTTCTCCTAGTGTCTTCTCCCCATCACCGCCTTCAATGTCAAGAGGAACATTGTCAGTAACCTTTGAGCACTCTATCGACCGAGACGCTAGCATATCCAAAGTTGAATAACCCGACCCATGGATTCTTGGTGTCTTCGTTCGATCTATTGGAGATACAACCCCGACAGCCACCATGATTGATGCATTATTACCATCTGGAATGTGCAGCTCACATGTTGTTAGAGGCTCGGTAATGTCATCAACAGGGAAGCGCAACCCAGCGTCGTCTTGAATAACTGGCAGCTCCGTAGAAGCACAACTGCTTTTCATCTGACCAACGGGGCTAATGGTGACTCCTAGCGTTGATTGCGATTACATTTGACTCATTGCTAGCTGCACTTGCCTCTTGATCTCCTCCTGCATTCTTGACTCAAGAGATTTTTCTCGTTCACGTGATTCAAGCAATGCTTGTCGTGACTCATCAACAAATTGCTCCAATGCACGGATTCGTTCTGCCTCCTCATCCTTCTTTCTCTGGCGGCTTCTGTAGGTATCCTTGTCTGCTGGGAATGCGTGTAGCCATGGAACCGCCCCATAGCCTCTTGTTCGACCACCATGTTCGGGATTCTCTAGGGCATATGTCAATTCATCCTTCTCTCTGTTGGGCTTGAAAACACCACTAGCAGCTTCTTCCCTAGCACGAGCTAGTCTCTGTTGCTCTCTCAATTTTTTTGGCCAAAATTAGCTTGCCAAAGGTCTCGGTCTAGGCTTCCCCATGAGCGTAGAACCAATTCTTCGCTTGATGCCGCTTCTTCTCTATTGTTTCAGTATGATTCCTTTGGCGGTAATCTCTACTTCTAGGTTCTCGCCACTTGGGAATAGCACTCTTATAACCACCGATCCCATGCGATGATGGTATTGTTTCATCGGGCATTCTCGCGATTCCTCATCACACGTTCCTCACCGCCTTGGGATGTCTTGTATTCTACGAAGGCATCCCAATGGGACTCAACTTGACAAACGCCTTAGCATTGAAATTCGGCGTAGCATTCTTCAAGATAAACTTTTTATACAATGTCTTCTTCCAACTCTGGAACAATGTTGCCATCTTCTTCATTGTCCAATCCCTCACTAGCTCCTTCAAAGCATCATCTGCTTGTAATGTGAAATGCTGAGTGATATCTCTCCAAGCTAGGTTCTTGTCACAATCAGATACAAAACTAACATTAGGAGCGAATATCTTCTGCTTCCATTCATGAGCACTAACTGGGGTCCTATCCCTTACAACGAACCCACATTGATTAACATATGTCTGAACATGTGGTCCCAATGGTTTGCCGGTGTCGGTGTCGAATTCTGATATTATGAAACGGCCCTCTAATGGCTTTTTTGGCCCTCGGACTTTCCTACTTTTGTCGGTGGTTGATGTAGATCCAGAGACCGGCTACATGAGTAGAAACACAACGATTAACAACAAATATACGTACGCATGCATCTATAAGAGATGATAGATAATCGAATATACCTCGACAGTATTTTCTTGCGCGACAATTTGTTGATCTTCAACCACCGGCATATTCAGGATATCCTCATAATCAGCAAAGTACTGACTCGTGTCATCTACATCCACATTGGTGCCGGCGTTGATAATATCCGCCATTATGTCATCACTCAAGTTATCATCTGGAGCAGCCATTTGTATCTTCAAGATAACACATAGATAGAATTACTATGGTACATACCATAAGTACATGTGATAACACATATAGAATTACTAAATCCAATTAAATATAAGTACATGTATATATAAGGTATAGGCTTTGGAATCGAATCAAAAACACTTTCGATCCAAAAACATGGAAATAAGTACATGTATATATATACACATAGAATGATACAATATATTTTCTCTCTCTCAACACATAGAAATAAGTGCATATGTCTATATCTCTAGATATGCATGTGATACACAAAGAATGTCTCTCTAGATACAATTTTCTCTCTCTCTCAACACATGAAAATAAGTACATGTATATATACATATAGAAATAATTAAGTACATATGTATACATATAGAATCTCTCTCTAGATATAATATATATAGAGAGATAGAATATATAATTACTAAATCCAATTAAATAAATCTAACATGAAATTAGATAAACTAGTAATAGATAATACATTTTAATCTAACATATATAAAAAACTATAATAAAAAACTATCTAAAAACTATCTAAATAAAATACTAATTAAATTTTAATACATTTAAATCTAATATATCAAAAACTATCTAAAAAATAACTAAAAAACTAACAATAAACTACTAATTAAAATTTAATACATTTTAATATAACATACAGCCGAGACTTTGTAAAAAAAAATCTAAAAAACATGGTCGATCGAGAGCAGCAGATCAAGAGTTCGACGAAGGCCGTACGGTGGGCGCACGGGAAGCGTCGGCGACGGAGGGTGGGGTCGGGTGCGGCGGTGGAGACGGGATGCGCCGATGCGGTCCGGGAGAATGGCGCGGCCAAGCGGGGGTAGACGACGACGGCGGCGCGGCTGAGACGAGCTCGACGACAGCGGATGGCGCGGCCGGGCGGGGCTGAGCGACAGAGGCGAGATCGAAGATGAACAGAACAGACGTTCGATATATATATAGACCGGGACCCTTTAGTCCCGGCTGGTAACACCAGCCGGGACTAAAGGTCCAACCCTTTAGTCCCGGTTGGTCTTACCAGCCGGGACTAAATGTCCTTTTATCCCGGCTAGTGTTACCAGCTGGGACTAAAGGTATTTTTTGGCGGGCACCGAAATTGCCGCCCACCCTTTAGTCCCGGTTCTAGGTCTGGGCCAGAACTGAAGGCCTGAAAATTTTGGCAACCCGCCAGCGTAATTGGAAAGGCCTGGCATTTTGATTTTGTTTAATACTAGGTTAATCAATTAATTCCATAGCAACTTCAATACTTTGCAATATTTATTTTAAAAAATACTATTGATTAACTAATTATTTACTGTAAATAGAAAAATTTTGTAACCTAAAGTTTTTAATTTCTTTTATGAATATAGAATATAAATGTTACTAATACTAAGTATTTTGTTAATGCAAAAATATGTTTGTAACTGAAAATTAATAAAACTAATATTATTTGATAGGAAATTTATTATCACATTATTGTAACGTCAATGTTTCAATTTTTCTCGGTTTTTGACCAAAATTGACAGGAATTTTTTGTTGAACCTATAAAAATAAAGAAAATGTAGTATTTTTTGTTCTACAACCTTTTCAAATGAAAAAATGGCCTATATAAGGATTGTATATATTGATGAGCTTAACAACCTCGGTTTTCAAAACTTTTCAATTTGAGACAATCTAGGGTGACGAAAACTAGTTTGTAGGCATCGAAATTTAAAAATCACAAATTTGAACCGTTCAAACTTTCTCAAATGGAAAGTTGACCAAAACAACAATTGTAGATCTTTTTGAGTTTAACAAACTTGGTATTCAAAACTTTTCAATTTGAAGTCATTTAGAGTTCATAATACTAGAGTCAAAGTGTTGTTTTTTTATTTGACCAAATTTGACTTGGTCAAACTTGCACAAATGAGACACTAAATGACCTCAGATGAAAAAACTCTGAATACCAAGTTTGATCATCTCAGCAAGATCTACAATTGTTACATAGCTTATTTTCCCATTTGAGAATTTTTTATCAAACACTAGTCACAACTTCTTGAATCTCATATATACTTTCTAAAACTATGTCACACACTTATGAAATTTGAACTACATTTTGTTCAAGCTTTCTCAAATAAAAAAATGGCCTATATAAGGATTGTATATATTGATGAGCTTAACAACCTCGGTATTCAAAACTTTTCAACTTGAGACAATCTAGGGTGACGAAAACTAGTTTGTAGGCGTCGAAATTTAAAAATCACAAATTTGAACCGTTCAAACTTTCTCAAATGGAAAGTTGACCAAAACAACAATTGTAGATCTTTTTGAGTTTAACAAACTTGGTATTCAAAACTTTTCAATTTGAAGTCATTTAGAGTTCATAATACTAAAGTCAAAGTGTTGTTTTTTTATTTGACCAAATTTGACTTGGTCAAACTTGCTCAAATGAGACACTAAATGACCTCAGATGAAAAAACTCTGAATACCAAGTTTGATAATCTCAGCAAGATCTACAATTGTTACATAGCTCATTTTCCCATTTGAGAAATTTTTATCAAACACTAGTCACAACTTCTTGAATCTCATATATACTTTCTAAAACAATGTCACACACTTGTGAAATTTGAACTACATTTTGCTATAACTTTTTCAAATGAAAAAATGGCCTATATAAGGATTGTATATATTGATGAGCTTAACAACCTTGGTATTCAAAACTTTTCAATTTTAGACAATCTAGGGTAACGAAAACTAGTTTGTTGGCGTCGAAATTTAAAAATCACAAATTTGAACCGTCCAAACTTTCTCAAATCGAAAGTTGACCAAAACAACAATTGTAGATATTTTTGAGTTTAACAAACTTGGTATTCAAAACTTTTCAATTTGAAGTCATTTAGAGTTCATAATACTAAAGTCAAAGTGTTGTTTTTTTATTTGACCAAATTTGACTTGGTCAAACTTGCTCAAATGAGACACTAAATGACCTCAGATGAAAAAACTCTGAATACCAAGTTTGATCATCTCAGCAAGATCTACAATTGTTACATAGCTCATTTTCCCATTTGAGAAATTTTTATCAAACACTAGTCACAACTTCTTGAATCTCATATATACTTTCTAAAACTATGTCACACACTTGTGAAATTTGAACTACATTTTGTTCAAGCTTTCTCAAATGAAAAAATGGCCTATATAAGGATTGTATATATTGATGAGATTAACAAACTTGGTATTCAAAACTTTTCAATTTGAGACAATCTAGGGTCCCGAAAACTAGTTTGTAGGCGTCGAAATTTAAAAATCACAAATTTGAACCGTCCAAACTTTCTCAAATGGAGTGTCTTCATCATTTAACATGATGCTTGGATCTTTCTTCACTATGAATAAATTTGAACCCTTGGTTATGATCTTGTCGTAACCATGGAGTGTCTTCATCATTTAACATGATGCTTGGATCTTTCTTCACTATGAAGGGTGGAATTCGGACATTTCTTTCGTAATCTTCTGACATGTCTAACTTATCTTCAATTCCCACTATATTTATTTTCCCAGAAAGAATTATGTGGCGCTTTGGCTCATTGATCATTGAGTTGATGTCTTCGTTTTTCCCTCTCTTTGATTTTGTAGACATGTCTTCCACATAGAACACCTGACTCACATCGGCAGCAAGGACGAATGGTTCTTCTTTGTACCCAATATTGTTGAGGTCCACTGTTGTCATTCCATAGTCTTTGTCGACTGTTACCCCTCCTCCGGTCAGCTTCACCCATTGGCACCGGAATAAATGGACTTTAAAATTAGGTGCGTAGTCTAGTTCCCATATCTCTTCTATGCGGCCATAATATGTTTGTATATTCCCATTTGGATCTGTGCCATCTATGCGAACACCACTATTTTGATTGGTGCTCCTTTTATCTTGGGCAACTGTGTAAAATGTATTTCCATTTATCTCGTACCCTTGGTACGTGAGGATATGCCATGATGGCTGCCTAGCCAACAAATACAGTTGCTCATCAATATTGTCATCGCCTTGACATTCTTTTCGCAACCAACCACTGAAACTTTCCATGTGCTGACGCCTAATCCAAGCTTTAGTCTTCCCTGGAAACTTGGATCGTAAGAACTCCTTATGTATCTCGATGTACGGATGCACCAATGACGAGTTCTCAAGAACTGTAGTGTGCTTTTTGAAATAATCGTCTTCCATGCCGATATATGTTTTCTTCCCTAAAGTTCCTTTACTTTGATCGAAGTCGCCCCTTGTGTCGTGATTCGGGAACGCCAATCGTGGCAAGGTCAGAATAAAGTCAACACGAACTCAATGACCTCCTCTGCTCCATAGCCCAGGCGATGCTTCCTTCAGCTTAGAACGGACTTTCACATATTTCTTCAAGACTCCCATAAACCTCTCGAAGGGGAACATGTTATGTAAGAACATAGGTCCAAGAATACTAATCTCCTTCACCAAATGAACTAGGATGTGTGTCATGATATTAAAGAAGGATGGAGGGAACACCAACTCAAAGCTGACAAGACATTGAACCACATCATTCTATAGAGTAGCTAGTTCCACTGGATTGATTGCCTTCTGAGAAATTGCATTGAGGAATGCACATAGCTTCACGATGGGACCTTGATGCTGCTTAGACATTCGAACATGCTGTCCCTCTCTTCTTTTCTAAGCGTGTAGCTAGCAGGACTTAAGTAATGACGTCCATCATCTGTCTTCTCTGGATGAAGGTTGTCTCGTTCTTTCATGCCCTGCAAGTCCTGGCGTGCTTCAAGTGAATCCTTTGGCTTCCCGTACACACCCATGAATCCTAACAGGTTCACACAAAGATTCTTTGTCAGGTGCATCACGTCGATTGCGTTGTGGACCTCTAGGACTTGCCAATAGGGTAGCTCCCAAAAGATGGACTTCTTCTTCCACATGGGTGCGTGTCCCTTAGCATCTTTGGGAATAGATTCACTGCCTTGTCCCTTTCCAAATACTACTTTCACATCCTTGACCATTGCGAGTACATCTTCCCCAGTTCGGTTATGAGGCTTCTTCCGGTGGTCTGGCTTACCTTTAAAATGCTTCCCTTTCTTTCTTACTTGGTGATTCAATGGAAGGAATCGACGATGGCCAAGGTACATGACCTTTCAACATCTTTTCAAATATATACTGTCAAGGTCATCAAAACAATGTGTGCATGCATTATATCCTTTGTTTGTCTGACCTGAAAGATTACTTAAAGCAGGCCAATCATTGATTGTTATGAACAACATTGCTCGTAGGTCAAAGTGTTCTTGTTTGTACTCATCCTAGACACGTACACCTGGTTTGTTCCATAAAACTAGAAGTTCTTCAACTAATGGCTTCAGATAGACATCAATATCGTTGCTAGGTTGCCTCGGACCTTGGATGAGGATCGGCATCATAATGAACTTCCGCTTCATGCATAACCATGGAGGAAGGTTGTAGATACATAGAGTAACCGCCAAGTGCTATGACTAGTGCTCGCTTCTCCAAAAGGATTCATACCATCTGTATTTAAAGGCGAACCTTAAGTTTCTAGCCTCATTTGCAAACTCTGAAATTCCCGTCTATCGTTCTCCACTCGGGACCCATCAGTTGGGTGTCTCAAAGATATTGTCTACCTTACGGTCTTCTTTATACCACCGCAACAACTTTGCATGGTCTTTATTTCGAACAAACGCTTTAAGCGTGGTATTATAGGAGCATACCACATAACCTTGGTAGGGATTTTTTTCTAGGACGTTGTTCACCTCGACGTCACCGGGATCATCGCTACCGATCTTATACCGCGATGCTTTACATACCGGGCATTCATCCAAATTCTCGTATTCATTGCCATGGTAGAGGATGCGATCATTAGGACATGCATGTATCTTCCGGATTTTAATCCCATTGGGCGGATAACCTTTTTTGCTTCGTGCGTAGTGGTGGGCAATTCATTTGGCTTCGAAGCATCTTCTTTTTATGAGGTTCAATAAATTCCCAAATGCCTTGTCGGATATACCATTCTTTGCCTTCCACTCGTAGCAATTCCAAAGTTTATACCCAGCTTTTTTGCCCCTCTTGGCCGTCGGGTATAGCAACTTCCTATGATCCACAAGCATGCGCTCGAACTTAACTTTCTCGTTTTCACTTTTCCATTCTTGTTGTGCATCACGAATGGCATCGCCAAGAGCATCATCGAGATCATCTTCTACCGCTACCTCTTCTTCATCTCCCCCCATTGTAGTATCATCAAAGGCACCATATCGAGAGCAATAATGTCATCAATGTCTAAATCTTCTCCTTCACCTTCTTCCATCATGACCCCGCTTTCTCCATGCTTAGTCCAACATATATAGTTTGACATGAAACCCCGACTTAAGCAAATGTGAATGAAGACTCATTGAGCTTGAATATTCCTTTAAATTCTTACATAGGGCACATGGACAAAGACATGAAACCATCCCGCTTATTTGCCTCGCCACACCTAAGAAATAGTGCAAGCCCTCAATAAAGTCTTGGGAGCGGCGATCGGCATTGTACATCCAATGGCGTGACATAATCAGATTACCACGACAAATTATGAAAACCTTGAACATAATTAAGTATTTTATTACACAACATAAATGACACACACACGGTTGATTAATTAACTAAGTCCGGCTACAACGTAAGCAATCCCAACTATCACTAAACAAACTAAAACTACAATGCACTTCAAGAACATAATTATTTCATGATCGACGCAACTAAAAACAGACAAATCATTCTTCCGTTGAATATCAATAAGCTTCTCCTGCGGGCTCATTTGCCTCATCAAGCAGCAGCTTCGCTACCTCAAGCGCACCCAAATTATGCACGTATGTAGCATAATCTTCCTCCCAGTACCAACCATCGCATCCATTGCCCTCCCACTTTGAATTAAAGCCAAAAATATTTAGTCAAAAATATTCAAGAAAAGCAGGTCAATTAGCCATAATTATAAAATGCGTAAGAAACTCACATCGCGATCCGGGCACTTGTAGAAAACCGACGACCTTTGTTGGGTCCTCGTCTCTTGACTCGGTACTCCATCACAATCTTCTCGCTTATACTTGCCGCAGAGATAATGAGAGGAGTTTCGCCCTCGATCGTTCAAGAACCGAACGAAGGCCGATGATCCGGTACCAGCTTGTCATCTACTTTCTATACTTATTTTTACAAACTAGTGTAAATTTTATATTTTCTAAAATGATATATTTAAACAAAACTAGTACGGATTTCACATGTTTCAATAAATAACCATCCGTACTAGTTGACCTTGCTTACGTGATCATCTTGGCCAGCATTTCTCCACCGGACGGCACCGTACTTGGCCAAGGAAGAGCTACGATTCTACGAGAAAGGGAACACGGTCTTCCACGACTGTTGCCGCTCTCCCTCGTAGCATCAAAGTTCCTCCTTGACGTCCATTACCGCTCGGCAGAGAACATGTTGGCCCAGCTGAACACGGTCTGCAAGTTCAACTAGTACGGATTTTCTATAATTTTCTAACTATTTACTAAGTTTTTCATTTCATGGAAAATTTAATTCTAAAAAAAGGCATGATTTCTAAGTAGTTCATTTCATGGAAAAAATAATTCTAAGTGACCTGCTCGATATCGGCGAGCTCGTGGACGTTTAGGTTGCCGAGGATAGTAACATTTGTAGATGACATTTGTAGGTCTGAAGTTATCAAATATCCATCAAATTATAGCTCAAAAACATGTTTCAATAAATAACCATCCGTACTAGTTGACCTTGCTTACATGATCAACTCGGCGAGCATTCCTCCACCGGACGACACCGTACTTGGCCAAGGAAGAGCTCCGATTCTACGAGAAAGGGAACACGGTCTTCCACGACCGTTGCCGCTCTCCCTCGTAGAATCAAAGCTCCTCCTTGACGTCTGTTACCGCTCGGCAGAGAACATGCTCGTCGACCTGAACACGGTCCGCAAGTTCAACTAGTATGGATTTTCTACAATTTTCTAACTATTTTCTAAGTTTTTCATTTCATGGAAAATTTAATTCTAAAAAATAAAAGGCATGATTTCTAAGTATTTCATTTCATGGAAAAAATAATTCTAAGTGACCTGCTCGATATTGGCGAGCTCGTGGGCATTTAGGTTGCCGAGGATAGTAACATTTGTAGGTCTAAAGTTATCAAATATCCATCAAATTATAGCTCAAAAACATGTTTCTATAAATAACCATCCGTACTAGTTGACCTTGCTTACGTGATCATCTCGACGAGCATTTCTCCACCGGACGGCACCGTATTTGCCAAGGAAGAGCTCCGATTCTACGAGAAAGGGAACACGGTCTTCCACGACCGTTGCCGCTCTCCCTCGTAGAATCAAAGCTCCTCCTTGACGTCCATTACCGCTCGGCAGAGAACATGCTTGCCGAGCTGAACACGGTCCGCAAGTTCAACTAGTACAAATTTTCTACAATTTTCTAACAATTTTCTAAGTTTACATATAAAATCATAATAAAGTCCAACATATAAAGTTACACATGCATCTACATCGCAAAATGAGATAAGCTACTGATAAAACATAAGAGGATTAAGTTTGTTACCTCCAAAATCGAAGAGCAACACCAATGGAGGGGGAGAGAGCAAGAACAACAACAAGCTGAAGAACAGAGGCAGTGAGTTTGAATGGAATGGCTCGGGCTCGGGGAGGAAGAAATGAGCTGAATTATAGGCCGGGATTATTAGTCCCGGTTAGGGGTCCAAACCGGGACTAAAGATTAATCTTTATTCCCAGGGCATCACCCAAACCGGGACTAAAAGCTTTAGTCCCGGTTGGTATTACCAACCGGGACTAAAGGTAAACCTTTAGTCCCGGTTGGTAATACCAGCCGGGACTAAAGATCCCTGCTCCGCGGACGACCGTTGGGCAGGGACCTTTAGTCCCAGGGGCAAAAAATGCCGAGGCTAATGCTAATTTGGGACATCGTTCTAAAGTCTGTTCTCTAGTAGTGCATGTACCCAGCCCAATGAACCTCAGCCAAGGCCATCAATGAAGGTGACCTTGGAGGCGTTCATGCTTGTGCTTCCAAGTAGTGTACTAAATGTTTCTTGTATTGTAGGCTTCCACAGTTCCACTGGATGACATGCTTCGTCACTGCATTGCTCCCTCCATCAGATAGGACTCTACAACTTTGTTCGTTATGAAAGCCACCACTACCGGAGGCGGCTTCTTTGCCGAGTGCCCGAGGCACTCGGCAAGGCACTCGGCAAAGGCCGATATACACTCGGCAAAGGGCGCTCGGTAAATAGTTTATCGACAAAGACCTCTTTACCGAGTGCACTTTATTGGGCACTACACTCGGCAAAGAAAAGTGGCCATGACGGCGAGCGCCACCATGACAGTGGCTTTGCCGAGTGTCAAGGTCAAGCACTTGGCAAAGGTACCCGCTTTGCCGAGCGCCGTTGACTTAGACACTCAACAAAGGTGGCCACTTTGCCGAGTGTCGCCGACAAGACACTCGGCAAAGTGGCGACCTTTGCCGAGTGCCTGGCCCGTGGCACTCCGCAAATCTGTGATGTTTGCCAAGTGCAATGGCCATTGCACTCGGCAAAGCATGTTCTTAGGTAGTTCCCAGATGGTCACTTTGCCGAGTGTCATGTAAAGGGTCATGAGGATGCTACGCTAGCCGAAAAACAAAAATTTCGACCTCATAAACCAGGATCTACTGCTAGTTATAGATCACGGGATTACCACTAGACGCGCAGGTGCAGCGGAAGCGACTCGATGTAGTCGAACGCGTCGTAGCAGTGCCGTGCAGTTGTGAGGTCATCCATCCGTCCGTCCCCTTCGTGTGGTTTGTCCTTGTGCTGCAGATGCAGCACCTTCGAGGTATCCACACATACAGGGAGGAAGCGTTGCGCCTCCGGACTGCTAGGTCCGCGAACAGGGCTAAGGAATCCATGCCTTTTGGCAGCCGCCGCCCATCCTACGCCCGCGCCTAATGAGCTCCCGAGTTGGAGGCCAATTAGTAACACTAAGCCTTGTCTAATTCAGATCCAATCTGAATTAGGCTTCCAGCCCCTTAAGCGTGCGACCCTATGGGTTCACGCACACATAGACATGGCCCGAGTACTCCTACTCAGCCATTAGTTCATAGCAGCCTCTAGCAAGGCATGTCAACTCCCATGTGTACGCAAAGATCATATCAGACGAACCACCACAAAACCGCATACTTGTTATTCCCTTGCCTCACGATATTTGGTCCAACTCATAGGTTAACACTTAACCCAAGCACAGCCATGCATTTCTTGATCTAATCATTAGAGTGATCCAGTAATATCTCTCTCATATATAGAGAGGGGCAAATTCCATCTTGATTGTCTATGTCTCAAAGCATGTTTCCCGACAAACCCGAAAACCACCTTTTTAACTACCCTGTTACGGAGTAGCGTTTGATAGTCCCTGAGTAGGTCGTTTCACATCTTGAATACATACAACAATCTGAGGTCTAAGGACATAACGTACATGATGTGAATAGAGATAATAATGACATCTCACGTTGGGTCAGTCTAGCCCCATGTCATACATGTGCCCACATTGTTAGTTTGACATCTCCATGTCTATGACTTTTGAAACATAGTCATCAACTAACAATGTGCTAATCCATTATTCGTGTGTGTCCTCACACGAACTCTGAGCAGGGACAACATTAGAATAACCATACAAGTAAAAGAGTTTCACAAACAATTCACATAATTGCTAATCGATACATGTTGTCTTTAATGGAAATTCAATGAACTCATAATATATCATGGATACAAGGCAATATAATCATCTCTATGATTATCTCTAGGGCATACTCCCAATAGTCTCCCACTTGCACTAGAGTTAATCTCAAAGATATCTAATACCCATAGCTCTCATGTGCGCCTCATGCTTAGGCTGTGGAAGAGCCTTTGTCAAAGGATCTGCAACATTCAAATCTGTGTGTATCTTGCACATCTTGATCTCATCTCGTCTAACAAACTCTCGAATGAGGTGAAATTTATGCAGTACATGTTTGTTCTTTTGTTGATTCCTTGGCTCCTTAGCCTGCGCAATTGACCCATTGTTGTCACAATGTAGATTCAATGGGATGGATGCATTCGGAAACACACCAAGTTCAATGAGGAACCTCCTCATCCAAACACCTTCCTTTGCAGCTCCAGAAGCTGCTATGTACTCGGCCTCTGCTGTAGAATCGGTCACCGTCTCCTACTTGGAACTTTTCCAACTTATAGCACCACCATTTATTGTGAACACAAAACCTGATTGAGAATGTGAATTATCCGTGTCAGTTTGGAAGCTAGCATCGGTGTAACCATTTACAACGAGCTCCTCCTCACCTCCATAGATTAGGAACACATCTTTAGTCCTTCTCAAGTACTTAAGAATGTTTTTAACAAGTGTCCAGTGACTCTCTCCTGGATCAGCTTGGTACCTGCTCGCAACACTTAGAGCATATGAGACATCTGGGTGAGTACATATTATGGCGTACATGATGGAACCAACTGCCGAGGCATATGGAACCTTACTCATGTGCTTCCGCTCATCAACTATCGAAGGACACTGTTTATCGCTAAAGCGCATACCATGTGACAAAGGCAAGAACCCTTTCTTGGACTGTTCCATGTTGAATCGTTTCAACACCTTGTCAATGTACGTATCTTGGCTTAATCCTATAAGCCTCTTCGATCTATCTCTATAGATCTTGATGCCCAAAATGTATGCTGCTTATCCTAAATCCTTCATAGAAAAATTATTATTCATTGAAGTCTTTATGGATTGCAACATAGGAATGTCATTCCCAATCAATAATATGTCATCCACATACAAGATCAGAAATACAACAGCGCTCCCACTTTCCTTCTTGTAAACACAAGGTTCTTCTTCATTCTGACGGAAGCCAAACCCTTTGACCACTTCATCAAAATGAATGTTCCAACTCCGAGATGCTTGCTATAACCCATAAATGGATTTATGAAGCTTGCAAATTTTTCCAGCATTGTTTGGATCAATAAAACCTTTGGGCTGTATCATATACACGTCCTCATCCAAATTCCCATTTAGAAAGGCTGTTTTAACATACATCTGCCATATCTCATAATCGAAATAAGCAACTATTGCTAGAATGATCCGGATAGATTTAAGCATCGCTACCGGCGAGAAAGTCTCGTCGTAGTCAATTCCTTGAACTTGCCGAAAACCCTTTGCAACAAGTCGAGCTTTATAGATGTGAACGTTTCCATCCTTGTCCTTTTTCTTTTTATAGATCCATTTGCACTCTATGGGTATAACCCCATTAGGCGGGTCAAATAAGTTCCAAACTTGATTGTTTCCCATGGAATCTATCTCGGATCTCATGGCACTTTGCCATTTCTCGGAATCTGGGTCCATCATTGCTTCCGCATAAGTCACAGGTTCGTCATCGTCTAACAATAACAATGTAACAGAACCGACCAAATCATAAGAACGTAAGTACAAAAACAATCACCGAAGCGATCAAATTCCGGTACTTAAGCTCCCATAATCCCGGTAGTCCGGAAATCACGAAGGATTTCAACCAACTCTCGACATACAACCAAGATCGTAATGATTCAACACAACACATCATTCGTTACAACATTTCACAAGTAGCATTCGGATTACATCCATCAGAGTTCAAATAAAATATTATAAACCAAGTTTGAGTGTGCGGAAGCAACATAGTTTAGTACATAACTTCATAGTTTCAAATACATTGCCAGATCAGAGTCATGTCCCACAAAAGCATTATCAGGTACGAGAACTAGTAGAGACCGCGCCCAACGGTCTAGTCTTCATCCCCAGCAGGGAGAAGGCAGTACTTGCAGCAACCAAAGAAGAACTGGTCATCTGCAACAGGTGGGAAATAAACCCTGAGTACGAGAAGGTACTCAGCTAGAATTACCCGACAAAAACAGAAATAAAAGACACCAAGGATCATGCAAGGCTTTTCAGGTGGGCTAGCTTGACACAGTTGCATAAAAGAGCTTATGATTATAGTAACCAATTTAAACTGATTATCAAGCTTATCATTAATTACCTGTCCACTAGATTAGCACCTGTACTAGAGCACTCACTTATTAGGAGCAAACAATATTAACCATAGCAGGTATAATAAGGCTGTCATCATCATATCATCATTTCCGAACCATTAAGTTATTAAGTGTATCTACATTGGAGATAAGCCCGTCAAGTTCTCACTAACCGGGAGAGGCGGCGATTCGAATTGAATTACAACTCAGCTGAGGGGGTACTCCTAACTCTCACCCTGGCATACTTTGCAAGGGTAGCCGTGGGTCACCTTTGGAACATCTCAGGAACCAAATTCGCGGGTTCGATCAGCGCCAGCACTCTCAGGGATTACCCTTCTGCCAGGACGATCAGGACTTTTAAATCACCTGCCCTTGGACTCACGCCTACGGCTCCCTTCCGAGGCGCACTTTATACTTATCGACTCCCGGCCTGAGGTGAGCTACTCGGCTTCGCGGTCGGTCTTCAGGCCGGCCAACTAAGAGAGAGGCATGCGTTCAACATGAACAGGAAAGGCTCCAAGATCCAGTCCTTAAGCGACACAGACGGAGTCACTACAAACCGACAAGCCTCCGTCCGGTCTTCATTTCAAATTAAGACTGGTTCTTTTCCACGATAGCAAATATAGCCAACCGTGCCACATGTATCTTCCTATATCTCGCAGGTGACAGGAAATCACCCGACTTCTACCGCGTTTAAGCAGGGCTAAGCACTACTCGAGCCTGAGCTACATAGGATTCAGGGTAACAATATCTGGACAAGGAATGGGTAACCAATGCAGCAAGTGTTTGCATCCAACACCTAAACTTAATGCAACAATATATGTAATAATAATACTGTAACTGCAGTTCGGAAAATAGGAGGCTTAATATGCTCCGGGGCTTGCCTTTCACAAAGTTGCAAGGACGGTGGTCAGGGCACTCAACGGCGACCTCGTCTGGCACTTCTCCTGAAGGCTGCTCCTCCTGAATCTCCGGTGTCGGCTGCTGCTGCTCGTTCAGTTCCTCGAATTCCAGCAGGGTTACTCCTTCCGGTACACCTATTGCATGCCGATGCACAAGATAAATATCATGGATGCATAAGGAATGACATGATGCTCATGATGAATGAATCACAATGGGTGTTTATGAAAACATCACTGGACACTCGTTTACCGAGTAATTAGCTCTATTCAAATCACTTTAAGCATGTATCCAACTTAACTTAAATAACAAGAGCAACTTACCTAACTTGCATAACCTAAGATAAAGATGCTCATCTTCAGTTAAAGGCCTAACACCTAGGAACAGTACCATGAACTTAGAATAGTAAAGACATACTTAAAATAACAGTTAAAGCTTCATATGCAACAAGTAGTAACTTAATTCTATCATAACCAGAGTTCTATAACTCCAAATGACTTGCAAGAGGACATTTTGGAAAGCTTATGAAATTATCTACAATTCACTTGTAAACATCAAAGCATGATTCTGAAGTTAACCAAATCAAATTCCAGTAGACCTAGAATCTGTCCAGAATGACGGGGTTACTCACTTAATTATTTAATGATTGTGCAAAAGCATACTTTGATCAAACCAAGTTTACCAACTTGTTTTGCATACCTAATAAACCTCAGAAAGTATAGTGTCAACTTCTAAATAAATTATTTAATACCCTTTTCTAATTTATTTAGTTAATTAGGTGAGTAAAGCAATATATAGTAAAACTGTTCAGAAAAATCTACAAAAATTACAGTAGCTATCTCATGCTTCACATAGACTACCATAAAAATTTCAAAGCCATTGGGCAAACATATCTTGCTGTATCCAAAATAACAGGTGGCATGTCCAATTTTAGCATAATTAGGAAACCTTATTAAAAAGTGTCAAGCAACAGATTTCCCATTTTTCCTAGCATACTTCTAGCATAAGAATAGCACCCATAAAATTTCACCTTCACTGGATCTATAGAAAAATTATGAAAATTCACACAAGATCCACCTATTAATAAAAGGAAATTCTATAACTTAAAAACTACACATGCACTAGCTCTGAAATTTTTACTAGAGCTTCTAATAAGCAATAACAGACTGCCCACAAAATTTCATAATTTTTGGACCACAGAAACTCAAGATAAAATTCAAACAAATTTGCATGCATCTAAAAACACATTTCAAACTCCTATTTAATTCATCCAATTTTTCTAAAACATGTGCTCATATACTATTTTTGTTAAATACTAGACAATACTAGGAACTCAACAAAATTAGAACCATAGCATTTGGATCTATATACTAGGAGCTACATATTTTTCAAGATGTACATAAATCTGTGAAATAAATAAACAAAACAAAATAGGAAAACAACACTCAGCCCTACTCGGGCCAGCCCAAGAAACGGCGGCCCGCGAGCACACAGGCGTGGCCCAAGACGCGGCGCCAGCGGCCCAAACACACGGCGCGGCCCAGGCTGGCTCCCGCCTCAGCCTCGGCGGCTGACAGCCGGGTCCCGCGTGACAGCGAGACAGGCAGGGGAGCGGAGGACGGCGACGGCGCAACTCACCGCCGGTGGTTCCTCCGGCGAAGGCAATGGTGCCAATGCGTTCGCCTCACCCTAACGAACCTAGGGAAACCATCAATTGCAGCTAAGGAAGTGGCTAGAGGGGGTGGCGACGAGCACGGCGGCGCACGGCCGCGGCATGGCCGGCTCTGGCGAGACGACGGCGCCTCGGCCCTAATGGCCCGCTCTCCTAGCATCAGCAGCCCACGCAGCAGCTAATGCAAGGGAGGGATGGGACGGCAAGGGGCTCGAGCAGCACGGCCACGTGCGAGCTCGGTCGGCGGCGGTCATGGCGACCCGGTGGAGCCGCGCTCACGGTGAGAGCTACCTGAGGCGAAAATGGAGTGGCGGTGGGGTCACGGACGTGGAGGAGCTCACGGTGGTGCTGCGTCAGGGATGAATCGGGCAATGGCGCTCGGTTTTGGGTGGAAATGGCTCGGCGGTGCTTCGGCGTTCCGGTCGCCGTGCGCGCGGAGGAAGGAGGGGGAAATGCGAAATGGAACGGCGACTCGGCGGGCAGACGCGGGGTGGCTTCAAGGCGCGGCTGCGACGCCAGGGTGCGCACGGCGTGTGGCCAGCGCGCTCAGGCGAGCGGCGACGGGTGGCAGAGACGCGGCGTCGTTTTTATGAAACGGTCGACCACGGCGGTACTGAAGATTTTCTGAAAAACGCGATTCAGTGCTAAAGCCGACGCCTGACAGCGATACTTTGACAATGATTTACTCCTAATCCGTGACGAGTTAGTGGAAGAATTGAACATCAAAGTTGTAGACCTATATTCCCTCTACAATTTCTTTTCAATGACCAACACCTAACACGCCATGGATCCGAAGTTACACGAAGCCAAAGTGAGCTCGATGCAACTGAAATGCAGTTAAGACTTAGCATATTTTTCAGTGTTGCAATCAGCATGTATTTCTGACTTGTGGGCCATGTTTGAGCATGTTCTAGCCATTTTCATGAGATGGTCATAAAACAACTTTTGTTCCTTGATAAATTAGCTACAACTTTTGTAAAGAGTGCATAGCCATGCAAAGCTTCCAAGTTGGTCTTTTGAATCAGTCAAACAGTGTCACCCTAAGGGTCATTAAAAGTCAAACCTCTCCAAAAGGGCAATTTGGTCATTTTGGTCCACATGAACAATGTCCAAACAATTACCCTAAGTATAGTTAAGGTGTATTAGACCATGATCAACCACTTTACCAAGTTGTTCTACCACTTCTAATGATCACATGTGATACAGCAATTAAAACAAGCAATTCACTCATATGTTTCAATACAATGTTTCACATGTTGCATGACCTGGTTGTTATCCTATGCTTGTCACATTACTACCATTTTGCCATGTTTCCAAGTATAAGAGTTTCATGTTACATTCACATGTTGCACTACTACCACTCTAAGCAATCAAGCAGGAAACACATACAATTTAAAATGTTGCATATGTATGTTTCAGTGATAATGGCATGATGAGGTAGATGATGCACATGTTTATGAGATGAAATGCAATTAGTAGAAGCCAAACACCGCGGGTGTTACAGCCCTCCCCCCTTAGAAAAATCTCGTCCCGAGATTTGGAAAGCGTACCATTTAATATAGAAAGCTGGATAGTTTTCTTTTAAATAATCTTCCCGCTCCCAGGTTGCATCCCGTTCACTATGATTACTCCAAACTACCTTGTATAACTTAACCACTCGTATGCGAGTCACTCTTTCTTGTGTATCCGAGAACTTGCGGGCTTTTCCTCATAAGAAAGATCAGATTTCAAGTTGACTTTTCTGGTTGCTATTCTTTCTTCAGGAATACGGAGACACTTCTTCAGCTGGGACACATGGAATACCGGAAATATAGCTCCCATCTCACGGGGTAGATCGAGTTTATAGGCTACTCTTCCACTTTTCTCGATAATGCGGTAGGGTCCAACATATCGAGGCTCAAGCTTCCTTTTAATTCCAAAACGCTTGACTCCTTTCATAGGGGATACCTTGAGATAAACATGATCACCTACTTCAAACTCAATAGGTTTCCTTCTCTTGTCGACATAGCTCTTTTGTCTAGCTTTGTCTGCAAGTCATATTCTTCAGATAGTTCGGACTTGCTCTTGACTTCTTTTACAAAGTCAATACCATAGAATCTTCTTTCCCCGGGTTCCACCCAGTTCAAAGGAGTTCTACACTTGCGGCCATAAAGAGCTTCAAAAGGAGCCATTTTGATACTCTCTTGATAACTGTTGTTATAAGAGAATTCAGCGAGAGGTAACCAGTCTTCCCAAGAGCCTTTGCAAGAAATGAGACAAGCCCTAAGCATGTCCTCAAGAATTTGATTAACACGCTTTCGATCATCACGATGTTTGCGGATGATAGGCGTAATCTGCGGATTAGATGAGTGCCAAGATTCGATGTAAGCACTCCCAAAAGCGAGCCATGAACTGAGGTCCTCTATCGAAACAATGGATTTGGGTACACCATGGAGGCGTACCACTTGTTGAAAATAAATCTCAGCATAATTGTGAGGATGATAGGTAGACTTGGATCGGAATAAAGTGAGCAGATTTAGTTAGGCGATCTCGATAACCCGGATAGAATCACAACCTTGTTGGTAGTGGGTAATCCAACAATAAAATCCATACTAATTTCTTCCCACTTCGACCCGGGAATAGAGAGTGGTTGCATAGCATCAAGACCTTATGTGAATAGCCTTGACTCTCTGCAATGCAGTTATCACACCTTGCCACGTAAGTGCGATTTCTTTCTTCATCTTGGTCCACCAATAATACAGACTTGAGATCTTGATACATTTTACTACTACCGGGATGGATGGACAACTTAGAAGAATGGGCTTCACCATAATTTGATTTCTAAGTTCTTTATCTTTGGGTACCACAAGTCTATCATTAAACTAGAGAATTCCTTTGTCATCGATCCTAAAGTGCTTGGTCTCTTTCTCTTTCATTTTCCGTTTGATATGAAACACACCCACATCGGTCTTACGGAGTTCGATAATTCGACTTCTAAGAGAGCAATCCACCGTGATATTGTGAAGTACTACAGGATGAAGGAGGTGTGACAAATGAAAGTCTTCACTAACTAAGGAATTGCAATGGGCCTTTACGCTTAAGGCATCAAGAACCACATTTGCCTTACCGGGATGGTAGTGCACTTGAAGGTTGTAGTCCTTGATCAATCTAACCAGCGCCGTTGACGCATGTTCAACTCGGGTTGAGTAAAGATGTACTTGAGGCTTTTATGGTCGGTATAGATGTTGCACACATTACCCGACCAAGTAATGTCTCCAAATCTTCGAGGCATGAACAATGCGCGGCTAGCTCTAAGTCATGGGTAGGATAGTTGACTTCATGCTTTCTTTCGAGTCGGCGCCAAGCATAAGCAATTACTCGGCCTTCTGCATAAGAACACCCCCAAACCCGGTGCCACATGCATCACAATAGACATCAAAAGGCTTTTCGATGTCGTTGTGCCATATCTGAGGAGCGAGAGGTTAGCAAGGTCCGCAAAGTGTGGAAAGCCTCTTCACACTTCGTAGTCCACACAAACTTCTCATCTTTTTGCGATGAGTCGAGTCATGGGCTTGGCGATTTTGAGAAATCCGGGATAAGCGGCGATAATAGCCAGCCAACCCGAAACTTCGGACTTCGTGACCGTAGTAGGTGTCTTCCACTCAAGGACTTCTTGCACCTTCGTAGGGTCAACGAAATTCCATCACCGGATAACACATGACCTAGAAAAGGTATCTTGTTCAACCGTAATTCACACTTGCTGAACTTAGCATAAAGTCAAGTTGTCACGCAACCGAGTTAAGACAATTCTCGGATGTTCAAAGCATGCTCTTCTTCATTACGAGAATATACCAGGATATCATCAATAAACACGATGACAAACTTGTCCAATTACGGCATGAATACGTAATTCATCAGTACATAAAAAGTGTGCGAAGCATTTGTCAACCCAAAGGACATGACAAGGTACTCGAACAAACCATAACGGGTAGAGAAAGCATCTTAGGTATATCTTGGGGACGAATTTTGATCTGATGGTAACCAGGACCTCAAATCGATCTTGGAGAATACCTTAGCTTTAGAGAGCGATCAAACGAAATATCGATCACGAGGAAGAGGGTATTTGTTCTTGATGGTAACAGCATTTAGGGGCGATAATCTCGCACATGCGCAAAGATTCGTCCTTCTTCTTCTAAAGATAGCGGACAACCCCAAGGAGAAGAACTAGGCCGAATCAAACCTTTCTTCAATAGCTCATTCAAGCGACTCGTTAGTTCACCAACTCATTGGGCGGCATTCTATAGGGCCTTCGAGATATAGGAGCCGTGCGGAATAAGTTCTATCTTGAATTCTACATCGCGTCCGGAGGTAATCCGAGGCAAGTCATCGGGAAGACATCTGAAACTCACGAGACAAGCTGGTAGATCCTCAATGGCTTTGGCTAGGGTAGCATTGGTCATTGTGAATAGAGATATCACGAGGTAATCGCACGCGAGAAAACCCTTCTTATCCACAGGATCTCTCAACATTACTACGGGTTGATGTGTCGATCAACACTCCATTTCCACTCATCCACTTCATTCCTAGGATTATATCAATTCCTACCCCGGTAGCACTACAAGATCCGTAAGGAACTCTAGATCCCCAATTTCAAGCTTTACATCTTTTACTACTTGGTTAGTCATGATATTATTCCCATGACACTAATACAATAACCACCCTTGACAATTGTAATCACATTCATCTTATGCTTAGATGCAAAAGTAGAACTCACAAAGGAATGTGAAGCGCCCGAATCAAAGAGCACAACTGTAGGGTGATCATTAACAAGAAACTTACCAGCGGTGACCACTTCACCAGCAGGAATTTCCTCCACAGTAGTGTAATGAACACGCCCCTGACGGACGTTTCCTTGAGCATTCTTGGGAGGATGGGGACACCTATTTGCCCAATGACCAGGCTGGTTACAGTTCCAACACGGCCTATTAGCTGGTGGGACATTGGAGCTGCCCTGCCCAGAGGTATTCTTTGGCAAGGAAATTGTGTACCCCTTGCGAAAACCAGTTTTAGCTTGATTCTTCTTCTGAGGTGGGCGGTACCGGACATTAGCATTGGGTGGATGGTACTGGGCCTTGGATACCATTGGTGCCTTAGACTGAGAAGCACCTGCCTCAAAGTTTCTTTTGCGGTTCTTGGAAGCGGCATATATCTTATCATTGTTCTCCTGAGTCAGAGTGTCACTGATAAACTCATTGAAGGTGACACACTTGCAGTTGCCCATTGACTTCATCAATTTAGGGGAAAGTCCCCTCTTGAAGCTAGCTATTCTCTTAGCGTCAGTATCGACAAACTCAGGAGCATACCTCGCTAGGTTGTTGAATGCCTGGAGGTATTCATTGAGACTCTTGTTGCCTTGGGTGAGCTTCATAAACTCAGTATGCTTAATGGCCATGAGACCAGGAGGGATAAAGTGTCCTCTGAAAGCTGCCTGAAACTGACCCCAAACTATCTCGACGTTTGCAGGGAAGGTGGTCTTGTGATGTGTCCACCGGATGCCTGCAGGGCCTTGGAGCTGGTGTCCTGCATATGTGGCCTTCATACCTTCAGTCAAACGGAGCAATCCAAACCTTTGCTCTATCGTGCTCAACCATTCATCCGCTTGTAAGGGTTCTTCTGCCTCACGAAAGATAGGAGGCTTTGTGTCCATGAAGTCCTTAAAACTGTTGTACTGGTTCGGCTCGGGTCCTTGGCGGACATGACGATCCTCACGGTTAGCCATCTGTCGCATAGCCTCAGCTAACATCTGACTTTTCCACAATCTGCTCGCATCATTTCAAATTGGGTGTGGGCGGTGGCGGAGGTGGTTGTTCCTCATTTCCCATGCCACGACCATGCGATGAAAGGTTATGAGCCATCTGCAAAATGTATAGCCAATGAGCACTGACGATGTGGAAATTTTTGTAGATGAACCGTATAATTATGCCAAACTAAGTCCATTGGAGGGAATGCATTTATATAATCGACAGAGGCACAATCATTCATCACAACCACACAACTCATCAAGCGCGTCAATTGACACATAAATGCGATGAACTTAACCAACAACGAGATCCATAGACCGCAAAGACGAAATTTATCAAAGGCTCTCATACGTGGAGCATAATACGTTCGATAGGTTACATCCAAGCCATAGTGGTTCCAAACTTACATCCAAAGATAACTTATGGTTCGATATTACATCCCAACGATTACTTATTCCAAAGCTACTCGTTCATGCATGAGGATCAACAAAAGACTAGCTCTTGCGCATTAGCTAAGTAGTAAGCTAAACTACGCATCGTCCTCGGAGTCAGTGTCGAAGATCTCTCCTCCATCTTCATCACTAGCAGGCTCCAACTCCTCATCTTCCTCCTCATCAGGTGGAATGTCCTCAGGTCCATTGACCTCCATGTCATCATCACCTTCAGCCATGATGACACCAGAACCCATCTCATCCTCATCCTCAGGTGGCAGGAGAGGGTGAAGTTGATTGTGTAACAGGTGAACCTCCTCATGGAGATTGTCATTGTACTCCTCAGCAATTGCCACTTGCTGCTCTAGCTCTACCTGTCGCGCTCTCAACACATCCTCCTCGTGCCAGGCTTCATTCCGTTGGTTCATCACGTGAATCAACATGCGTTCACAGTTGCGGTGAGCAACTGTCAACCTCTGAACCTCAAGGGTCTCTTGGTCCCTTTCCTGCGTTACTTGCTCCAAGCGGTGCTGAGCAGATTCCTCTCAAAGATCACCCGAGCAAGCTCTGTCCTCGACCTTTCCTCCTCGGTGAGGGCTGAGGGCCAGGGCTCACGAGAGCTAAACGGTGACAGAGCGCCTGCCTCCAGCCGGACTTGCGACGGTGAGCTTCGTCGCGCCATCTCAGCAGCAAAAGTTACAAACGTAAGGGGAGAATCATTTAAGGGATACGAAATTTAATTAGTCGGAACAATCATATTTTAAAGGAGGGAGTAATGCAAGAAATGCCATGTATGCTCGAACATGATGCATGCACGATCCGTGCGTCCTCACCATCCTAGAAAAATTTAAAGGCTAGCGAAATATACGGTGGCATACATACGTTCTCTCGTGATCGGTAGCTAGTCGATCTACAACGATCGTTGTTAGTATACCTACAGAAAATTTCATTTCAGCCCGATGAATTTCCCACAATGCATAAAAGCAAGCGATAACTAAATACTTTCATACATACATCCCCAGATGCACATACTCTAGTATCACGACTACCCGTCGAGATACCCACATTTAAGTACTCTCATAGATACATGATTGAACATGTAAATATGCGAGCAACCACAACTACTCTCCCCTAGACCGACGATTGGACGGTCATGCTCTCACAACTCCCACTTACCAGAGCGTAGAGGTATTTGATCCAAACATTACCACCCAAGCGGATGGCATCCATACAATAGCACGCCGTATGGACGACGAAACAGGAACAAGCAGGAACCCCCAAGTTAGTACTTTAATAAGCCACCTAAGAGTCCTTATTTGGGCATAAGGGATATGACCACTGGCAATACTTAGTATTTAATTTAGGATTTTCACAAATACTTTTGTTTTAAATACTCAAATGACATGTTTAGTGTCGAATCTTGCTCTGATACCAGCTGTAACAGAACTGACCAAATCATAAGAACGTAAATACAAAAACAATCACCAAAGCGATCAAATTCCTGTACTTAAGCTCCCATAATCCCGGTAGTCCGGAAATCACGAAGGATTTCAACCAACTTTTGACATACAAACCAAGACCGTAGTGATTCAACATAACACATCATTCGTTACAACATTTCACAAGTAGCATTCAAATTACATCCATCAGAGTTCAAATAACATATTACAAACCAAGTTTGAGTGTGCGGAAGCAACATAGTTTAGTACAAAACATCATAGTTTTCAAATACATTGCCAAGTCTGAGTCATGTCCCACAAAAGCATTATCAGGTATGAGAACTAGTAGAGACCGCGCCCAATGGTCTAGTCTTCATCCCCAGCTGGGAGAAGGCAGTACTTGCAGCAACCAAAGTAGAACTGGTCATCTGTAACAGGTGGGAGATAAACCCTGAGTACGAGAAGGTACTCAGCTAGACTTACCCGTCCAAACCAGAAATAAAAGACACCAAGGGTCATGCAAGGCTTTCCAGGTGGGCTAGCTTGACATAGTTGCATAAAAGAGCTTATGATTATAGTAACCAATTTAAACTGATTATCAAGCTTATCATTAATTACCTGTCCACTAGATTAGCACCTGTACTAGAGCACTCACTTATTAGGAGCAAACAATATTAACCATAGCAGGTATAATAAGGCTGTCATCATCATATCATCATTTCCGAACCATTAAGTTATTAAGTGTATCTACATTGGAGATAAGCCCGTCAAGTTCTCACTAACCGGAGAGAGGGCGATTCAATTGAATTACAACTCAGGTGAGGGGTACTCCTAACTCTCACCTGGCATACTTTGCAAGGGTAGCCGTGGGTCACCTTTGGAACATCTCAGAACCAAATTCGCGGGTTTCGATCAGGCGCCACACTCGAGGATTACCCTTACGCCAGGACGATCGGGACTTTTAAATCACTGCCCTTGGACTCACGCCTCGGCTCCCTTCCGAGGCGCACTTTATACTTATCGACTCCCGGCCTGAGGTGAGCTACTCGGCCATGGTCGGTCTTCAGGCCGACCAACTAAGAGAGAGCATCGTTCAACATGAACAGAAAGGCTCCAAGATCCAGTCCTTAAGCGACACGAGACGGAGTCACTACAAACCGACAAGCCTCCGTCCGGTCTTCATTTCAAATTAAGATGGTTTCTTTTCCACGATAGCAAATATAGCCAACCGTGCCACATGTATCTTCCTATATCTCGCAGTGATAGGAAATCACCGACTTCTACCAGCGTTTAAGCGGGGCTAAGCACTACTCGAGCTTTGAGCTACATAGGATTCGGGGTAACAATATCTCGGACAAGGAATGGGTAACCAATGCGACAAGTGTTTGCATCCAACACCTAAACTTAATGCAACAATATATGTAATAATAATATGTAATCGCAGTTCGGAAAATAGGAGGCTTAATATGCTCGGGGCTTGCCTTTCACAAAGTTGCAAGGGCGGTGGTCGGGGCACTCAACGGCGACCTCGTCGGCACTTCTCTGAAGGTCTGCTCCTCCACGAATCTCCGGTGTCGGTACACTCTTTGCTCGTTCGATTCCTCAATTCCAGCAGGGTTACTCCTTCCGGTACACCTATTGCATGCCGATGCACAAGATAAATATCATGGATGCATAAGGAATGACATGATGCTCATGATGAATGAATCACAATGGGTGTTTATGAAAACATCACTTTGGACACTTTCGCTTACTGAGTAATTAGCTCTATTCAAATCACTTTAAGCATGTATCCAACTTAACTTAAATAACAAGAGCAACTTACCTAACTTGCATAACCTAAGATAAAGATGCTCATCTTCAGTTAAAGGCCCTAACACCTAGGAACAGTACCATGAACTTAGAATAGTAAAGACATACTTAAAATAACAGTTAAAGCTTCATATGCAACAAGTAGTAACTTAATTCTATCATAACCAGAGTTCTATAACTCCAAATGACTTGCAAGAGGACATTTTGGAAAGCTTATGAAATTATCTACAATTCACTTGTAAACATCAAAGCATGATTCTGAAGTTAACCAAATCAAATTCCAGTAGACCTAGAATCTGTCCAGAATGACGGGGTTACTCACTTAATTATTTAATGATTGTGCAAAAGCATACTTTGATCAAACCAAGTTTACCAACTTGTTTTGCATACCTAATAAACCTCAGAAAGTATAGTGTCAACTTCTAAATAAATTATTTAATACCCTTTTCTAATTTATTTAATTAATTAGGTGAGTAAAGCAATATATAGTAAAACTGTTCAGAAAAATCTACAAAAATTACAGTAGCTATCTCATGCTTCACATAGACTACCATAAAAATTTCAAAGCCATTGGGAAAACATATCTTGCTGTATCCAAAATAACAGGTGGCATGTCCAATTTTAGCATAATTAGGAAACCTTATTAAAAAGTGTCAAGCAACAGATTTCCCATTTTTCCTAGCATACTTCTAGCATAAGAATAGCACCCATAAAATTTCACCTTCACTGGATCTATAGAAAAATTATGAAAATTCACACAAGATCCACCTATTAATAAAACGAAATTCTATAACTTAAAAACTACACATGGACTAGCTCTGAAATTTTTACTAGAGCTTCTAATAAGCAATAATAGACTGCCCACAAAATTTCATAATTTTTGGACCACAGAAACTCAAGATAAAATTCAAACAAATTTGCATGCATCTAAAAACACATTTCAAACTCCTATTTAATTCATCCAATTTTTCTAAAACATGTGCTCATATACTATTTTTGTTAAATACTAGACAATACTAGGAACTCAACAAAATTAGAACCATAGCATTTGGATCTATATACTAGGAGCTACATATTTTTCAAGATGTACATAAATCTGTGAAATAAATAAACAAAACAAAATAGGAAAACAACACTCAGCCCTACTACAGGCCAGCCCAAAGAAAGCGGCCCATGAGCACACAAAGTGGCCCAAGACAGCGGCGCCAGTGTCCCAAACACACGGCCTTGGCCCAGTGCTGGCTCCCTTCTCGGCCTCGGCGGTGGCAGTAAGGGTCCCAGTGTGGCAATGAGGCAGGCGGGGGAGCGGAGGGCAGCGGCGGCGCAACTCACGCCGGTGGTTCCTCCGTGAAAGGCAATGGTGCCAATGCGTTCGCCTCACCCTAACGAACCTAGGGAAACCATCAATTGCAGCTAAGGAAGTGGCTAGAGGGGTGGCGGCGAGCACGGCGCCAAGACAACACCAGCAACATGGCCGGCTCTGGCGAGACGACGGCGCCTCGGCCCTAATGGCCCGCTCTCCTAGCATCAGTAGCCCACGCAGCAGCTAATGCAAGGGAGGGATGGGATGGCAAGGGGCTCGAGCAGCACGGCCACATGCGAGCTCGGTCGGCGGCGGTCATGGCGACCCGGTGGAGCCGCGCTCACGGTGAGAGCTACCTGAGGCGAAAATGGAGTGGCGGTGGGGTCACGGACGTGGAGGAGCTCACGGTGGTGCTACGTCAGGGATGAATCGGGCAATGGCGCTCGGTTTTGGGTGGAAATGGCTCGGCGGTGCTTCGGCGTTCCGCCGCCATCTTGCCGGGAGGAAGGAGGGGAAATGCGAAATGGAGCAGCGACTCGGCGGGCGGGGCGGGGGGGTGGCTTCAAAGCGCGATGCGCCGGCTTGATGACTTGCGCGCAATGCGTGGCCAGATCTTGGCTCGAGCGGCGATGGGTGGCGGACACGCGGCGTCATTTTTCTGAAACGGTCGGCCACGGCGGTACTGAAGATTTTCTGAAAAACACGATTCGATTACTAAAGCCGGCGACGCTTTGGCATACTTTGACAATGACAATGATTTACTCCTAATCCGTGACGAGTTAGTGGAAGAATTGAACATCAAAGTTGTAGACCTATATTCCCTCTACAATTTCTTTTCAATGACCAACACCTAACACGCCATGGATCCGAAGTTACACGAAGCCAAAGTGAGCTCGATGCAAGCTGAAATGCGATTAAGACTTAGCATATTTTTTCGGTGTTGCAATCAGCATGTATTTCTGACTTGTGGGCCATGTTTGAGCATGTTCTAGCCATTTTCATGAGATGGTCATAAAACAACTTTTGTTCCTTGATAAATTAGCTACAACTTTTGTAAAGAGTGCATAGCCATGCAAAGCTTCCAAGTTGGTCTTTTGAATCAGTCAAACAAAGGTGTCACCCTAAGGGTCATTAAAAGTCAAACCTCTCCAAAAGGGCAATTTGGTCATTTTGGTCCACATGAACAATGTCCAAACAATTACCCTAAGTATAGTTAAGGTGTATTAGACCATGATCAACCACTTTACCAAGTTGTTCTACCACTTCTAATGATCACATGTGATACAGCAATTAAAACAAGCAATTCACTCATATGTTTCAATACAATGTTTCACATGTTGCATGACCTGGTTGTTATCCTATGCTTGTCACATTACTACCATTTTGCCATGTTTCCAAGTATAAGAGTTTCATGTTACATTCACATGTTGCACTACTACCACTCTAAGCAATCAAGCAGGAAACACATACAATTTAAAATGTTGCATATGTATGTTTCAGTGATAATGGCATGATGAGGTAGATGATGCACATGTTTATGAGATGAAATGCAATTAGTAGAAGCCAAACACCGCGGGTGTTACAAACAAATCCCCACGCAACTCATGGATTCTTGCTGACCTTCATGGTTGTGGCGGTGTTTCTATTGCCACGGGTATCTCAACTTGTTCTGCTACATTAGCATCACTCGTAGAGTCCTTCCCAACTGGCTCATCTTGAACTTCTTCAAGATACACCTTCTATCCACTTTTCTCTCTTTTGAGAAACACTTTCTCTAAGAAAACACCGTTTCGAGCAACAAACACTTTACCCTCTGATCGGTTGTAGAAGTAATACCCTAAAGTTTCCTTCGGATATCCCACGAAAAAGCATTTGTCTGATTTGGGTGTTAGTTTATCTGTCATAATTCGTTTGACATAAACTTCACAACCCCAAATTTTTAGAAAAGACAAACTGGGACTCTTACCAGTCCACATCTCATGTGGTGTCTTAACTACTGACTTAGATGGTACCTTATTCAATGTGAAAGCGGCTGTTTCTAGAGCGTATCCGCAAAATGATAACGGTAGGTCTGACTGGCTCATCATAGACCGAACCATCTCCAACAAAGTCCAATTACGTCGCTCGGACACGCCATTTCTCTGAGGCGTTCCAGGTGGCGTAAGCTGTGGAACAATTTCGCAACTCTTTTGATGATTGCTAAACTCGTGGCTCAAATATTCGCCTCCACGATCAGATCGCAAAGCCTTAATTTTCTTGCCACGTTGATTCTCTACTTCACTCTGAAACTCCTTGAACTTTTCAAATGTCTCAGACTTATGTTTCATTAAGTAGACATAGCCATATCTACTAAAGTCATCAGTGAAGGTTATGAAGTATTGGAATCTACCTCTTGCTATCGTACTCATTGGTCCGCACACATCAGTATGTATGAGTTCCAACAAGTCTGCCGCCCTCTCAGGAAAACCTGTGAAAGGCATCTTGTTCATCTTGCCCAGCAGGCAAGCCTCACATGTCTCGTATGATTCAAAATCAAATGAAGTTAAAAGCCCATCAGAATGGAGCCTCTTCATGCGATTCTCACTTATATGACCTAAACGACAATGCCACATATAGGTAGGACTTAACTCATTAAGCTGAGGCCTTTTAGCACTTATATTATAGACAGGAGCATCTTCAAGATTTAAAATAAATAACCCATTCACAATGGATGCAGAAGCCACAAACATGTCATTTTTAGAGATCACACAACCATTGTCTTTACTCGCAAATGAATAACCATCCTTCATCAAACATGAAGGTGACACAATGTTTTGACTTAAACTAGGAACAAAATAACAATTATTCAACTCCATAATAAATCCTGACGGGAGGTGGAGTTGCATCGTCCCGACGTTCAACGTAGCAACTCTTGCATTATTGCCCACGCAGAAATAAACTTCTCCCTTTTCCACGATTCTACTTCTTATCATTCCCTGCATCGTATTGCAAAAATGAGCAACCGATCCGGTATCAAATACCCAAGAATTAATATATGAATTAGCAAGGAAAATGTCCGTAACATAAACAACAAGTGTACAAGCTGCGGGAGTACCTTTACTGCCGCGATCCTTTATGGATTCTAGGTACAGCTTGCAGTTCCTCTTCCAGTGACCTTTCCCATGACAATGAAAGCACTCACCATCAGCAGGTGGTCCAGCCTTGGGTGCAGGTGGGTTTGGCTTAGAGATCTCATCTTTAGCCTTGCCCTTTTTCTTCTTCCAAGAATTGCCCTTCTTCTTAAACTTAGGCTTGTTTTGGACCGCCATCACATGGCTACTGCCAGCACCTTTCTTGATATCAGCCTCTGATGTTTTAAGCATGCCACATAATTCATTCAAGCCCTTCTGTGCCCCATGCATATGGTAGTTCATGACGAAATTTCCATAGCTGGGCGGAAGAGACGCGAGAATAAAATCAGTAGCTAATTCAGGGCCAATTGGGAAGCCCAGCTTCTCCAACCTCTGAGTGTAACCAACCATTTTGATCACATGTGGCCCAACTGTTGCGCCCTCTGCTAGCTTGGTTTCAGCAAAAGCCTTTGAGACATTGAACCTTTCAGTCCTGGCTTGAGTCTGGAACATATCATTGAGCACCACGATCATATCGTGCGCTGCATGGTTATTGTCAAACTGCAACTGCAGATCTGGTTCCATACAAGCAAGCATAAGGCAACTCACTTCAAGATCAGCATCACATGCTTTCTTGTAAGCGTTTTTCTCTGCAGCTGGTGCATTATCAGCAGGCTCATCTGGTAATGGGGTGTCTAGAATTTCTTCCTTTTTCTTAGCCTTGAGAACAATTCTCAGGTTGCGGATCCAATCCGCATAGTTTGTTCCATTCAACTTATCTTTCTCAAGAATTGAAGGCAAAGTAAATGGTTGATTGCTAGGTGCCATTTATCTACAACAAAAGTAATGCAAAATACTAAGACAATGTATCCAAGATAGAGTAAACAATATTAAACCTTTAATAGAATCTACTCCCACTAAAATCAATATCCCTCTCTTGAAATTTAGTGATTCAAGACCCACAACTAACAAGTCTACTAGTGAGCTTTAGCATCACCGCTAGAAGACATGGTAGATTGGTAAGCAACTCTTTGCTAATCATATCACATATGACTCTTGTTGTTGGGTAGCATCTCTATGCTTTGGTGCCCAACTACTCATGCTCCAAGGTCCCTAACCGTTAGGATGACCTTGTCCAAGTAACCAACCCTTCTGTTGTAAGTATCCGATACGAACCTGTCTAGTCAAGGAAAATCAGTGGCACCCTAATTTCATAGACCCACCACCAATTGTACAAGACACATGACAGTGCAAGGTTTGGGGAAGCATTTTAACTTAAACATTGCTGAGGGATCGTTCTACTTCACCATCGCATGTAGACAAAAACATTATCGCACATGAAAGTAGAACATAGTAAGAACGACATTAACACAGATATGACATGGTATAGCCCAATGTTCCTTTGGGGATCTCCATCTCCATCGAACTGTTCCTCATGATGATCTCCATCTCCATGATCCATGTATGCCATCCTTCAGTGATGAGTCCACCAAGACTAGCTATCACTAACGCATGGCAGTGAAGAAGATTACATAGTCGCGGATAGGATCATCACAGTTTGGCACGTAGGCCATTACATCAATTTGACAATATCTTAGTGGCTCCAGCCATATTGTCATACTCACGGCATGCAAGCCATGAATTAATTACATACATGCATCACATACACATAAGGGCTATACCAGTCACAAATTCCTGCAAAACAGAGTTAACCGATTCCGACGTCTAATCTTAAAACGCCGAAAGCACCATCTTCCTGGCCATTTTTCACAAATCTAATTTCAGCGAAACCAGCGAAGCGGGTGAGAATCGGATGTAAAATTTTTTTCTCTACAATTTTCATATAGAATTCGTCTCAATCCGAGGTCGTATGCAAAAGTTATTGCTATTTTACCGAACAACACTTTTCTTGCACCCCGGCGCCCCGCAGTAGATCCAATCTATCACCATTGCGCATCACATGCGCTCGGCACTTGACCTAGGTTCAATTCGATCAATCTAATTGATCTCCATCTTGCCATGACTGGATTTACATGTATCACTTAACTCGGATGGTGGAATTCCGACCGATACGAGTAGATCGTTACAAGACCAACACGGTAAAATCACGAACCATGATCAGAGACTCATCTACAACCGCGCATATCTCCATACGCACTCATCCAAACCTATAACAACATAGTAACGGCTCTATACCACTGCAGGGATATGAGGATGCTACGCTAGCCGGAAAACAAAAATTTCGACCTCATAAACTAGGATCTACTGCTAGTTATAGATCACGGGATTACCACTAGACGCGTAGGTGCAACGGAAGCGACTCAATGTAGTCGAACGCATCGTAGCAATGCCGTGCAGTTGCGAGGTCATCCGTTCGTCCGTCCCCTTCGTGTGGTTCGTCCTTGTGCTCCAGATGCAGCACCTCCGAGGTATCCACACGTACAGGGAGGAAGCATTGCGCCTTCGGACTGCTAGGTCCGCGAGGAGCAGCAGGCGTGGGCGTAGGATGGGCAACGACTGCCAAAAGGCATGGATTGCTTAGCCCTGTTGCCCACCCACATATTTATAGGCGTCCCTAATGAGCTCCCGAGTTGAAGGCCCATAAGTAACCCTAAGCCTTGTCTAATTTGGATCCAATCCGAATTAGGCTTCCAGCCCCTTAAGCGTGCGACCCTATGGGTTCACGCACACATAGACATGGCCCGAGTACTCCTACTTGGCCATTAGTTGATAGCGGCCTCTAGCAAGGCATGTCAACTCCCATGTGTACGCAAAGATCATATCAGACGAACCACCACAAAACCACATACTTGTTATTCCCTTGCCTCACGATATTTGGTCCAACTCATAGGTTAACACTTAACCCAAGCATGGCCATGCATTTCTTGATCTAATCATTAGAGTGATCCAGTGATATCTCTCTCATATATAGAGAGGGGCAAATTCCATCTTGATTGTCTATGTCTCAAAGCATGTTTCCCAACAAACCCAAAAACCACCTTTATAACTACCCTGTTACAGAGTAGCGTTTGATAGTCCCTAAGTAGGTCGTTTCACATCTTGAATACATACAACAATCTCAGGTCTAAGGACATAACGTACATGATGTGAATAGAGATAATAACGACATCTCACGTTGGGTCAGTCCAGCCCCATGTCATAATTGTGCCCACATTATTAGTTTGACATCTCCATGTCTATGACTTTTGAAACATAGTCATCAACTAACAATGTGCTGATCCATTATTCGTGTGTGTCCTCACACGAACTCTGACCAGGGACAACATTAGAATAATCATACAAGTAAAAGAGTTTCACAAACAATTCACATAATTGCTAATCGATACATGTTGTCTTTAATGGAAATTCAATGAACTCATAATATATCATGGATACAAGGCAATATAATCATCTCTATGATTATCTCTAGGGCATATTCCCAACATCATGGCCATTGCACTTGGCAAAGTGACTGAAAACAGCCTTTTTATTTGTTTTTTACATCCCATCCAAACAAACAGAAGATATATATAACAAACATCACCAACATCACATATATATCATCAACATCACATATATATCACCAACACCACATATATATCACAAACGTCACATGTCTCACAATATATCACAAATGAGTTCACAAGCAATCCAAGTGCTCCATCATCGTCAACCACAATTGCAAATAGAAGTATCATTTACAACCACAAGTATCATCACTGATTTGGTGAATGATTCGTTGAAGCAGGAGGATCGTTCGATGCCGCCGATTGATTCTGCACAAAGGAGAAGAGATTGCATGTGTGAGACAAGATAAATATATACCATACATAAATACAACTTTTATACTCCACTAGGTTTGACCATAAGCATGAACATACAAACTAAAACATTTATACTCACAAGAGTAGAATAGTCATGAGGTAGAGGTGGAGCGAATAGCGAAGGTGGCGGAGCTACACCTGTAGCGGCGCCAAGACTTTGCATGTACTGAAGAATCTCCGCCATCCTCCACTGCTCGGCCTCCCGCTCGGCCTCCACCCTCTCCATCTTCGCCTGCATCTGCTCCCGTATCCTCCTCTCTTGTTCCAGCTGGGCCTACAATATATTCACCCCAATGTTACAATAATGCAAAGGAAAGGTATGAAAAAACCAATGAACGACGAATAAACTAGGAATAACCTTGAGTGCCTCCACCCGGTGGTGTGAAGTGTCCTGCCGAGGTCATATGGCCGGGCTCCTGCTCGTGCTGCTTGCTCGAATCTGGGAGAGACTGGGAGTAGTGGCCGAGTCGATTGCGCCGTCGCCAATCTATTACCGCCCATGCTTCTTGCCTCCTCCCACCCTCGTGACGACTTCTCCATCAAGGTCCTCGGTGCTCGGATCGTACTCTATCCTATGGACCTCCCTTGCCATCGATGTGTACTCACTAAGGCGGTTGTGGACGGTCGCATTGATGTACGCCTCGGGCCTGTCCTTTGGGTTGTAGTCGACGTCGGACGTCGCCTTGCCCTTGTGGGCCATAGCAAATGCCTTGAATATGGAGCAAGGCTGGCCACCATGTGACGCCGACTACGAGAAAAAATGCAAGATGATTAGAAATTATGCAGAATTGAGCGTTAGAATAAATAAATGAATTTGCGTACCCATGTTTTTGTGTATCCGCTAAGGCTACGGCTACCTTCATGGTGTGCTACACCTGCCATCAACAAACGCTGCTCCCGGCACAAGATGTGCAGCCTTGTACCGAGTTTTGAACATACCGTCTTCCAAAAGTAGCTCAAAAACTTGGTGTCATGGTCTGAAATAGTCATCTTGGGCATGCCATGCAATCTCACAATTTCCATGAAAAATAGAGAAGCTATGTGGGAAGCATCGTCACTTTTATGACATGGTATAAAATGTGCCATTTTAGAGAATCGATCAACAACAACAAAAATTGAATCCCTCCCCCTCTTTGTCCTTGGTAAACCTAAAACAAAACCATGCTAATGTCTTCCCAAGGAGAACTAGGAACAGGCAAGGGAGTATATAAACCATGGGGATTCAGTTTTGACTTAGCTTTGTTGCAAGCGATGCATCTTTGTACAAGTCTTTGAACGTCTCTTCTCATCTTTGGCCTATAGAAATGGTCAGCCAACATCTCCTATGTCTTTCTCCATCCAAAGTGACCCATCAATCCTCCTGCAGTTTCCAGAGCAGTCTCCACGAAATGGATTCCCAAGGGTCTTCACGCAGCTGTCAGTTTCCATAGCAGTCTCCACTAAAAGAGATGTAACTCCCTAGTGGGAAGTCAAAATGACGAGCCGTTTGTTGGGTGTGAAAGTAGACTCAATAAGCTTTTCATCTATGTGCAGTATGCATCATGAAACATTGTAGAATGGTACAGTTTTATTGAGAAACTTGCACCAACATTCTGTCCCGGGAAGACTTGTTGACCTTCTGAGTAGTCTTCACTAATCTAGATGTATCTCAATATTGGGAATGCCAAAATACTTGTAACTGGTACCATTGGAAAGTAGATTTCATAAGCTTTCCAAAATGTCCTCATGGACCTTCATAACTTTGGGAATCAAAAGTTATGGCGGTTTCTTTCTGAGGTTCGCTCCTCTGTACGCGTTACTTTTCCCTCTGGGGTCCGGTCATCTGTCCATGCTACTTTTCCCTAGGTCCGGTTGTCCGTCCAAGCTACTTTTTTGACGAAGCCATTTTGTAGCACCATGTCTTCCATGTCTTCATGTGCATACTTGAGCAACATCAAGATAGAACATTTAGGTAGTACAACATTCTTAGAAATTATGAAATTATAATAAGTTAGAAATGAATTCCCCTGCTCTTGTAGTTTCTTGGCGCGACTTCATGTAAGTGGCCCTTGATTTTTATCCTTGATGGTGGATGGTGGATGATTGATACTTGAGCTAGCACGTACGGTTGGGATGTCCTCATCATCGTCCCTCTTGAAAAGGAGTCGTCCTCTACTCTGATTTTTCTAAGCCAAAGAACGGTGTTAAATCAGCAACATTGAAGGATGTGCTAACACCATAATCCTCAAGGAGATCAATCTTGTAGGCATTATCATTGATCTTGGATAGCACTCTGAATGGACCATCTCCTCGTGGCATTAACTTGGATTTGTGCTTCTCTGGAAAGCGGTCTTTGCGAAGATGTATCCAAACTAAATCTCCAGATTCAAATGTCACCTTCTTGCGATGCTTGTTTGCCCATTCAGCATAGTACTTGGATCTTTTCTCAATTGCTTCTTTGGTCTTCTCATGAATCTTCTTGTCATAAGACGAACGCTTGGAGGCTTCCATATTACTCCTTTCCTGCAATGGTAGAGGCAACAAATCGATCGGAGCAAGTGGTTTGAAACCATATACAACATCAAAAGGACACATATTAGTTGTACAGTGTACTGCCCTATTGTATGCAAATTCCACATGTGGCAAGCATTCTTCCCATTCCTTCAAGTTCTTTTTTATCAAGGCTCGCAGCACCATAGAAAGTGTTCTATTCACTACCTCAGTTTGTCCATCTGTTTGAGGGTGGCAAGTGGTGGAAAACAGCAGCCTTGTACCGAGTTTTGACCATAACGTCTTCCAAAAGTAGCTCAAAAACTTGGTGTCATGGTCTGAAACAATCATCTTGGGCATGCCATGCAATCTCACAATTTCCATGAAAAATAGAGAAGCTATGTGGGAAGCATTGTCACTTTTATGACATGGTATAAAACATGCCATTTTAGAGAATCGATCAACAACAACAAAAATTGAATCCCTCCCCCTCTTTGTCCTTGGTAAACCTAAAACAAAATCCATGCTAATGTCTTCCCAAGGAGAACTAGGAACATGCGAGGGAGTATATAAACCTGGGGATTCAGTTTTGACTTAGCTTTGTTGCAAGCGATGCATCTTTGTACAAGTCTTTGAACGTCTCTTCTCATGTTTGGCCAATAGAAATGGTCAGCCAACATCTCATATGTCTTTCTCCATCAGAAGTGACCCATCAATCCTCCTGCATGTGTTTCCTGTAACAACAGGAGTCTAACAGAGCAAAGGGGTAGAGATCTCTTTTTGGTTTTTGTTTGCACACAGCTGAACAAAGGGGTTGTATTCTGATTATCAAAAGTCTTAATCTCTGTTTGCTTGGGAGCACAGGGATATTTATATACGAAACAACCCTCCTAGAAGGTAAGAAAATGAAACGGAAATGAAAAGATAGAGTATGTGAAAAGGCTTCCACGAAATGGATTCCCAAGGGTCTTCACGTAGCTGTCAGTTTCCAGAGCAGTCTCCACTAAAAGAGATGTAACTCCCTAGTGGGAAGTCGAAATGACGAGCCGTTTGTTGGGTGTGAAAGTAGACTCAATAAGCTTTTCATCCATGTGCAGTATGCATCATGAAACATTGTAGAATGGTACAGTTTTATAGAGAAAGTTGCACCAACATTCTGTCCCGGGAAGACTTGTTGACCTTCTGAGTAGTCTTCACTAATTTGGATGTATCTCAATATTGGGAATGCCAAAATACTTGTAACTGGTACCATTGGAAAGTAGATTTCATAAGCTTTCCAAAATGTCCTTATGGACCTTCATAACTTTGGGAATCAAAAGTTATGGCGGTTTCTTTCTGAGGTTCGCTCCTCTGTACGCGTTACTTTTCCCTCTGGGGTCCGGTCATCCGTCCATGCTACTTTTCCCTAGGTTTGGTCGTCGGTCCATGCTACTTTTTTGATGAAGCCATTTTGTAGCACCATGTCTTCCATGTCTTCATGTGCATACTTGAGCAACATCAAGATAGAACATTTAGGTAGTATAACATTCTTAGAAATTATGAAATTATAATAAGTTAAGAATGAATTCCCCTGCTCTTGTAGTTTGTTGGCGCGACTTCGTGTAAGTGGCCCTTGATTTGTATCCTTGATGTTGGATGGTGGATGATTGATACTTGAGCTAGCACGTATGGTTGGGATGTCCTCATCATCGTCCCTCTTGAAAAGGAGTCGTCCTCTACTCTGATTTTTCTAAGCCAAAGAACGGTGTTAAATCAGCAACATTGAAGGATGTGCTAACACCATAATCCTCATGGAGATCAATCTTGTAGGCATTGTCATTGATCTTTGATAGCACTCTGAATGGACCATCTCCTCGTGGCATTAACTTGAATTTGTGCTTCTCTGGAAAGCGGTCTTTGCGAAGATGTATCCAAACTAAATCTCCAGATTCAAATGTCACCTTCTTGCGATGCTTGTTTGCCCATTCAGCATAGTACTTGGATCTTTTCTCAATTGCTTCTTTGGTCTTCTCATGAATCTTCTTGTCATAAGACGAACGCTTGGAGGCTTCCATATTACTCCTTTCCTGCAATGGTAGAGGCAACAAATCGATCGGAGCAAGTGGTTTGAAACCATATACAACATCAAAAGGACACATATTAGTTGTACAGTGTACTGCCCTATTGTATGCAAATTCCACGTGTAGCAAGCATTCTTCCCATTCCTTCAAGTTCTTTTTTATCAAGGCTCGCAGCAGCATAGAAAGTGTTCTATTTACTACCTCAGTTTGCCCATCTGTTTGTGGGTGGCAAGTGGTGGAAAACAGCAGCCTTGTACCGAGTTTTGACCATAACGTCTTCCAAAAGTAGCTCAAAAACTTGGCGTCATGGTCTGAAACAATCATCTTGGGCATGCCATGCAATCTCACAATTTCCATGAAAAATAGAGAAGCTATGTGGAAAGCATCGACACTTTTATGACATGGTATAAAATATGCCATTTTAGAGAATCAATCAACAACAACAAAAATTGAATCTCTCCCCCTCTTTGTCCTTGGTAAACCTAGAACAAAATCCATGCTAAACCATGGGGATTCAGTTTTGACTTAGCTTTGTTGCAAGCGATGCATCTTTGTACAAGTCTTTGAACGTCTCTTCTCATCTTTGGCCAATAGAAATGGTCAGCCAACATCTCATATGTCTTTCTCCATCCAAAGTGACCCATCAATCCTCCTGCATGTGTTTCCTGTAACAACAGGAGTCTAACGGAGCAAAGGGGTAGAGATCTCTTTCTGGTTTCGTTTGCACACAGCTGAACAAAGGGGTTCTATTCTGATTATCAAAAGTCTTAATCTCTGTTTGCTTGGGAGCACAGGGATATTTATATAAGGAACAACCCGCCTAGAAGGTAAGAAAATGAAATGGAAATGAAAAGATAGAGTATGTGAAAAGGCTTCCACGAAATGGATTCCCAAGGGTCTTCACGCAGCTGTCAGTTTCCAGAGCAGTCTCCACTAAAAGAGATGTAACTCCCTAGTGGGAAGTTGAAATGATGAGCCGTTTGTTGGGTGTGAAAGTAGACTCAATAAGCTTTTCATCCATGTGCATTATGCATCATGAAACATTGTAGAATGGTACAGTTTTATAGAGAAAGTTGCACCAACATTCTGTCCCGGGAAGACTTGTTGACCTTCTGAGTAGTCTTCACTAATCTGGATGTATCTCAATATTGGGAATGCCAAAATACTTGTAACTGGTACCATAGGAAAGTAGATTTCATAAGCTTTCCAAAATGTCCTCATGGACCTTCATAACTTTGGGAATCAAAAGTTATGGCGGTTTCTTTCTGAGGTTCGCTCCTCTGTACGCGTTACTTTTCCCTCTGGGGTCCGGTCGTCCGTCCATGCTACTTTTTCGACGAAGCCATTTTGTAGCACAATGTCTTCCATGTCTTTATGTGCATACTTGAGCAACATCTAGATAAAACATTTTGGTAGTAGAACATTCTTAGAAATTATGAAATTATAATCAGTTAGGAATGAATTCCCCAGCTCTTGTAGTTTCTTGGCGCGACTTCGTGTAAGTGGCCCTTGATTTGTATCCTTGATGTTGGATGGTGGATGATTGATACTTGAGCTAGCATGTACGGTTCGGATGTCCTCATCATTGTCCCTCTTGAAAAGGAGTCGTCCTCGACTCTGATTCTTCTAAGCCAAAGAACGGTGTTAAATCAGCAACATTGAAGGATGTGCTAACACCATAATCCTCATGGAGATCAATCTTGTAGGCATTGTCATTGATCTTTGATAGCACTCTGAATGGACCATCTCCTCGTGGCATTAACTTGAATTTGTGCTTCTCTGGAAAGCGGTCTTTGCGAAGATGTATCCAAACTAAATCTCCAGATTCAAATGTCACCTTCTTGCGATGCTTGTTTGCCCATTCAGCATAGTACTTGGATCTTTTCTCAATTGCTTCTTTGGTCTTCTCATGAATCTTCTTGACATAAGACGCACGCTTGGAGGCTTCCATATTACTCCTTTCCTGCAATGGTTGAGGCAAGAAATCGATCGGAGCGAGTGGTTTGAAACCATATACAACTTCAAAAGGACCAATATTAGTTGTAGAGTGTACTGCCCTATTGTAAGCAAATTCCACATGTGGCAAGCATTCTTCCCATTCCTTCAAGTTCTTTTTTTATCAAGGCTCGCAACAGCATAGAAAGTGTTCTATTCACTACCTCAGTTTGCCCATCCGTTTGAGGGTGGCAAGTGGTGGAAAACAACAGCATTGTACCGAGTTTTGACCATAACGTCTTCCAAAAGTAGCTCAAAAACTTGGTGTCATTGTCTGAAACAATCATCTTGGGCATGCCATGCAATCACACAATTTCCCTGAAAAATAGAGAAGCTATGTGGGAAGCATCGTCACTTTTATGACATGGTATAAAATATGCCATTTTAGAGAATCGATCAACAACAAAAATTGAATCCCTCCCCCTCTTTGTCCTTGGTAAACCTAACACAAAATCCATGCTAATGTCTTCCCAAGGAGAACTAGGAACAGGCGAGGGAGTATATAAACCATGGGGATTCAGTTTTGACTTAGCTTTGTTGCAAGCGATGCATCTTTGCACAAGTCTTTGAACGTCTCTTCTCATCTTTGGCCAATAGAAATGGTCAGCCAACATCTCATATGTCTTTCTCCATCCATAGGGACCCATCAACCCTCCTGCATGTGTTTCCTGTAACAACAGGATTCTAACAAAGCAAAGGGTAGAGATCTCTCTCTGGTTTTTGTTAGCACACAGCTGAACAAAGGGGTTGTATTCTGATTATCAAAAGTCTTAATCTCTGTTTGCTTGGGAGCACAGGGATATTTATACAAGGAACAACCCTCCTAGAGGGTATGAAAACAAAATAGAAATGAAAAGATAGAGTATGTGAAAATGCTTCCACAAAATGGATTTTCATGGGTCTTCACGCAGCTGTAAGTTTCCAGGGCAGTCTCCACTAAAAGGGAAGTCAAAATGAAGAGCTGTTTGTTGGGTGTGAAAGTAGACTCAATAAACTTTTCATCCATGTGCAGCATGCATCATGAAACATTGTAGAATGGTATAGTTTTACGCGTGAAGTTGCACCAACATTCTGTCCCAGGAAGACTTGTTGACCTTTTGAGTAGTTTTCAGTAATATGGATGTATCTCAATATTGGGAATGCCAAAATACTTGTAACCGGTACCATTGGAAAGTAGACTTGGTAAGCTTTCCAAAATATCCTCATGGACCTTCATAACTTTTGGGAATCAAAAGTTATGGCTATTTGTTTCTGAGGTCCGCTCCTTTGTACATGTTACTTTTCCCTTTGGGGTCGGGTCATCCATCCATGCTACTTTTCCCTGGGTCCGGTCGTCCATCCATGCTACTTTTTTTATGGAGCCATTTTGTAGCACCGTGTCTTCCATGTCTCCTTGTGCATACCTGAGCAACATCAAGATAGAATATTTAGGTAGTATAACATTCTTAGAAATGATGAAATTATGATCAGGTAGGAATGAATTCACCTGCTCTTGTAGTTTCTAGGCGTGACTTCGTGTAAGTGGCCCTTGATTTGTATCCTTGATGTTGGATGGTGGATGATTGATACTTGAGCTAGCATGTACGGTTGGGATGTCCTCATCACCTTTAGTCCTGGTTGGTGGCCCAAACCAGGACTAAAGGTCACCCACCAGTCCCGGTTGGAGCTACCAGCCATGGCTAAACCTTTAATTCTGGTTCGTGGCTTCAACAGGGACTAGAATTCTACCTGTACTCCAGGTTTACACCATAAACCGGGACTACATGTCCTTGGCTATATTCTTTCTCCTTCTTCCTCCCCCAGCTCGAGCCATTTCAAGCTCTCTGCCTGCTCTCTGTTCTTGCTCGTGGAAGGAGTTCATGCTTGCGGGATTGGTGAAGACTTCATTCCTCCATCCATTCTTCAGTTCTAAAGGTTACCAACTTCATCCTCTCATGTTTCATCACTAGCATGGTTCATTTCGTGGTCTAGAAATAGAGAAATTTGTAGTTTTTTAGATTGGGAATGATGGTGTATTTTTTTTATTTATATACCATTTGAGCTCGAAATCACATGATAGTTTGAATATGAAGATGAAGGAAGCTTATAGTAGTTTATCAAAACTAGTATGCACTTTTCATTGCCTCATTTCATGGTCTAGAAAATAGAGAATTTTTGGTTTTCTAGATTGGGAATAATGATGGATATTTTTGATTTATATGCCATTTGAGCTCAAAATCACTTGATAGTTTGCATATGTAGATGATGGAATCTTATAGTGGCTCATCAAAACTAGGATGCACCTTTCATTGCCTCATTTCATGGTTTAGAAATAAAGAAATATAAGGTTTTTTAGTATATAGCTCATTTAATTTCATGGTTCACAAAATGAGAAATTTATAGTAGTTGATGAAAATGAGTATAGAGAGTCATATATGGCGACTGCTTCCGGGTCCTTGGCCTCGCATGGGATCCCTAAGCGACTGAGGGCATAGCTCCCTCTCATTGCGTGCGGCAAGTGTGGGCAAAAGATTGTGAGGGAGTATAGGGTGAAGAAGAAGGTGTCAACCAAGGGCACATCTTCTACACCTGTCTGGATCATGAAGTGAGTTATTTTTTGTCATGTTTTGTTATGGTTTGTAGCCATTTTTCAAGATGATTTTGATTAAAGTTCTTGATTTGTTATTGCAATTTCAGTGGGATGGCACTGGATCATGTGACGGTTGGTACTGGGAGGAAGAGTATGTTGTGCACGTCCGAAAATACCTCGCAAAGGAGACTGAGGCGGCTGATGAGAGTGCACCAGTGTATGATGAGGCAGAGAACCAACAGAAAAATGATTTGTCTGTTTTAGTTGGAATTGGTCGTTAAATCCTTATTCAGCTGAAGTGCATTGTAGGTTTAGTTTGTTTAGTGGTATTTGGGATTATCTACATTGTATCAAGGCTTTAATAAATTAATGTTCAAGAGTACGTGAAACAGCTATGTAGTATAGGATATTAATTAATCATGTTGATTGATGGATATTTTGGATCTTTTAATTAACTACTAATCATGCATGTACATCATGTAATGCAGATGAATCGGTAATGGATGTACAACGCGGACCGCCACTCCCCAGAGTTCATTAGGGGTGTGCATGAATTCATAAATGTGGCCAAGGCAAACATGTGGAATGGTTTCATGTGTTGCCCATGTGTTCTATGTAAGAATGAGAAGGATTATTCTTGCTCAAGGATCCTTCACGAACACCTATTTACATCGGATTTCATGCCAAACTATATTTGTTGGACTAAGCATGGAAAAAGAGGTGTTATAATGGAAGAAGATGAAGAAGAAGGGGATGATGACAACATTATTATTCGTGGGTTTGCTGAATACAGTGCCTTTGATGATGCTGCAATGGGGCAAGCTGAAGAAGAGGTAGTGGCTGAAGAAGAGCAGAAGATGAGCCTACTAATGATCTTGGTCAGGCCATCTGTGATGCATAGAGAGAATGCAAAAGTGAAAAGGAGAAGATCAAGTTTGAGTGCATGCTAGAGGATCACAAGAAATTGCTATACCTGAATTGCTGTAATGGAAGACAAAGAATTGTGTATCCGACAAGGGATTTGGGGAGTTACTGACTATCGCAAAGAAGATGCTTTCGAAGGCAAACGAATTGTCTGCCACTACATACGTAGCAAAACATGTAATCTGTCCTTTGGGATTAGAAATCTAGAAGATACATGCATGTCATAATGACTGCATCCTCTACCGCAGCGAGTACGAGAATTTGGATGCATGCCCGGTATGTCGTGCATTGTGGTATAAGATCAGGCGAGATGACCTTGGTGATGTTGAGGGCGAAGGTGAACGTCCCAGGAAGAGAATCCCTACCAAGGTGATGTGGTATGCTCCTATAATATGTAACATCCCAGATGTTAAAAAATAATTAAAACTTGATCATGAGGATCATCAAGCATAATCATCAAACATTAAGGCATTAATGCATTCATGTTTCAATTATAGCATGTCCGTGTTGAATTGTGGTGTTTCATATGTTGCTTATAATATGTTTCACATGTTGCATGAAATGATGTCAATGTTAATGATTAAGAAGCTTTGTGATTTTAAATATGTGAATTGCTTAAACAATTAAAATTTTGCTAAAATAAACTTTGTAGTACTAAGTATGTGTTTTCATATGGAATGGAAGCTTGATAATGTTTCTAAATCAAATATGTTTAAAATTGAGCCCAAAGATTGAATTCAATAAAGAATTTCATACTTAGAAAATCCTGTCCCTAAAAAACAGCTATTAAGTTCAATTTTTGGTGAATTCTTAAATGAATTTTCATAAGTAAAAGTTGTCCAAAGTTTGTTCCATTGCTTGGTCCTATGTTTAGGCTTTGATTTTGTGTAATTGGTTCATATGTTTGATTAGTGGTTATTCACTAATTAATTGCCAAAGTTTCTTTGTCAAAACTAGTTTCCCCAACCCTAACTGGATTCAGTTTCAGTTTCAAAGTGACCATCTTCAAAATCAAAATTCTTTCAAACCTTTGAGTTGTGGGTGATGATCCTTTAAGCAATATTGGAGATTGTAGCACCCAATTTTAAGAACAAAACCAGATACACACCATATGTGAGCCTAGGAAGTCAAATCTCACGTATAGCTACAAATAAGGGTAATATCAAATGACAATGCTTAATATATAACATACTTAATACAAAGAATACAACCTTAGATAGTAGACAGTGGAAAGACAACTCCGATCTTTAGGTGAAAGCTCCAACTCCACAAGGACAAGTGACTGGTTGATCACAAGCCTAACATCTCTAGAATCTAGCAATCTGGTACCCATCTGGGATTTTTCCAAAGATTTAAAAAGTAAAGCAAGCGTAAGTACATGTCGTACTCAACAAATATAACATGGGGTTTATGAGGCTCAAAAGGATGACACTGGTTTACTGCGGTTAGCTTTTAGTGAGTCATAATTTTAGCAATTGAGTAGCAACAAGTTATTACAAGCCCATATAAACACATGATCAGGTAAACATGAATAATGAATAACATAAAAAATTTACCATTAATGGTCATCTATTCTGTAAGAGTTCTAAGGCCGCTCGTGTCCGTGAGCATGGCTGTTATAATAGTTTTACACTCTGCAGAGGTTGTACATCTTTACCCATGAACCGTGACTTACCCTTTCGCCCGAGGTGGCCAACCTCTTGACCCACTTCCAAGGAAGGTCGATAGGGTTCACTATGATGCCTTTTAAATGTTCGTCTAACAAGTGTAGCCCAGTAAGGATTCCCCATCAACTAGTAGGATCCCTCCCCCAAGGTGTGACTAACAAGAAGATAATGAAACCAAAGTGCACTCCGTTGGCAGGCCGCGGGATCAAACCAATCGGATCCCCTCTTGTGCCTTTCGGTAAGCTACTACAAGCTAGGAAAGGTCCTCATACTTAACTAAAGCCAGAGCCATGTAGCACTCATGGTTGTACTATAAGTCCTGGCACTGATAGAGAACAGAGCTTTACTCCCAGTGGGGAACCCCCTCTAGTCCCGGTTCCTCACCCAGGAGCAAGCATCCGGGACTAAAGGGGGGGGTCCTTTAGTCCTGGGTCAGGAACCGGGACTAAAGGGGGACCTTTAGTCCTAGTGGGTAACACCAACCGGGACTAAAGGTGCCTCCTGACATGCCACGAGGCCGGCACCCTTTAGTCCCGGTTGGTATTAGGTTATTTTTTTTCTTTTTTCTTTTATTTTCATTATTTTTTTTCTTTTCAAAATAGGTTTTCAAAGTCGCATTGTACGCTGCTAATTATACATTTATACGCGCGTATAGTATGTTTGGGTTCAAGCACAATGAACGTATTAAATCACACAATTCAATATATATATATATATATATATATATATATATGCATGCATGCATATGTGTATTTTACATTATATTATTTCATGTGCATATATTACAAAAAGATTGCATTACAGTTGTTGTGATATAACAAGTTTTCTCTCATCCTCTAGCTTGGCTTCCATGGCAGTGTTGGGTCGAAGTAGAACTCGCCCTTGGAATCGATGACCTGCTCATTAAAAAATCCGGCTATAGACTCTTGAATTGCTTTGATTTGGTCTTGCCGTATGACCTTTTCCTCCAACCATCGAGCCTACAGGTTTGAATTAAAGGAAAATAAATTAATATATGTACATACATACATACATATATATATATATATATAAAGACATAGTAACACAATCAATAATAATAATTAAATGAATATATAGTGTATTTTTAACGTACTTTGAGTCTCTCTGTAGGAGTTCTTTGAGAGACCACCTTGATAAACTTGCAAATATAGTAACCACAGTAGTTGTTCCCCTGTTCCTGCCTCAGACGCCACTTTACGAGAAAAAGATTTGTCATCCAATCTGGTGATCCGGTGAAAGCTATATGTTTAATTAATAAAGATGATGCGATTTAGGGGACTTACTTTCAAAGGGATTACATTCAGTGGCGCTTTGCATTTTCCCATGTGTTGCTTCTCAATAAAGGTTTTCCAAACACTGCCCAATAAAAAATTTGCCACGTCATCAGATATAGTTAATCATCATGTTTGTGTGTATATATAGTTGCTAGAGATCCCAAAATTACCTCTGGATAATATCTATCATATCTTGGTAGTCTTGTTGTGGTTTTCTCACCGAGTCATAGATTATCAAGTGACTTTTCACTAGATCGATGTCCATCAATATCCAGTGATTGCTGCATGTGTTTATAGGATATAACGCATAACACTCATTAATTAACTAGAATCAACATATGAGCCATTAAGGATGATTGACATTATTAACACTCACTTGAAGTTGTAGGCAAAGAGTATATCCTTCTTGTGGCGTTGGTTCACTAAGAAGTTCATGAGGTTACTCTCTGACTCAGACTTCCAATTAGGCTTTGGAGTAACTAGGTCTTTGAATACTATATGGGGATCAACAAAACCAATTTCATTGCAGCCTTCCTTTCTAAGCTCTGTCATTGTAAATCTGCATATATATAGTACTTGTTAGGATAATTTATATGCATATACACACATATCATGAGTTTAATAATAGATCGAAAAAATTATTACTTATAGGCAATAGCAGCTAATGATAACTTTGTCCAGAGAGGTCAGGTGGCATAGTTGATGAAATTCTGCAAAGTCAACATACATAACATCATCGCCACGGAACCAATGTTCGTCTCTAATTCTGACACCAACACAGAAGTCTCCACTGGTAGATGCCTGCATGTACCACTTGTTTAGCAGTACATTTGCGTCCCCGGATCGAGATAAGGCTTGAGGGTTGTATAGACTCGCCTAGTACAAATTTTTTTCTTCCAAATATCAACCTCCGCCGCACTCTCAATGTTTCCATCACCAAACATCTGGTAAAGGTCGAGACTAGTCTCTTCAAGAAATTCACCAAGGTGATCCAAATCGACATCCGGAGGTATGTTTGCCTGATGCATTAATCCTAAATTCGAACCATATTCATTACCAACAACTAGCGTGGGGATTGATTGGTGCGCTTGTTGTTCGAGTTGGGCAACTCCTTTCCCTGCCCGCTTCTTTTTCTATGCCGCCTCAATTGACTTGGTGAGAGTGCGGTCATAGTCCGATAACGTTGATTTGGACGGCTTACTTAGATTCCCATACCGTTGTTGCTTTGTAAGAAGTCACCTTTTTTCTTAGAATATCTGGAGCTACTGAAGAAGTACGGTTTCTCCGTGTTTCTCCTTGCTTCTTGATTCATTTTAAGTTTGTCATAGAATCTAGACATGTCTTTTTTATATGCATCAGTTCCTTCTTCCTTCTCTTCAGATATTATTTTGGGAATAGCCCTTGGTTTCATGGTGGCTTTCTTTGCAGGCGGGGACTGGTTCTTCGCTTGAGGGGCTGGCCTCTTGCTAGGCTTCTTGGTAGGCGGGGGCGGGGGAGGCGTTGGAGACCTCCTTGGAGGTGTTGGCAGCGGCGTTGGAGACCTCCTTGGAGGTGGCGGTTGCGGCGTTGGAGACCTCCTTGGAGATGGTGTGGATGCAGCCTCGTCTTCCAACACAATGTCATCGTACAGAGCACTATGATGATCTGGCGATTGAACAATTGGATTTACGTTGGGGGAGGATCTGCTACAAAAAAAAGAATGACATATTATTATGAGCAGATTGTTAATTATTTAAGCCAATACAAATTAATGATGTAGTGTTTTCATCCGCACGTACCTATGGTGAGGTAGTTCAGGAGGAGGTGGAGCCGACATCCCTGGAATGATGATGTAGCGCTTGCGCCATAGAATGAATGTCTTCTCCGCTTCTCCTAGAGTCTTCTCGCCATCACCTCTAGGAATGTCAAGAGGCAAATCACTAAAACCTTTTTTAGCTTTATCTACCGAGATGGTAGCATATCCTTCTTGGATTATATTCCCATGAATCCTTGGTGTCTTGGTTCGGTCGATAGGATTAACAAGACCGATAGCCACCTTGATTGTGGAATTCTCCTTCGGAATGTGTAGCTCACACGTTGTACAAGGTTCAGTGACGTCATCCACAGGGAAGCGCAGTCCTGTGTCCCCTTGATTTGGTATCTCCGTGGAAGCGCAGCTGCTTTTCAACTGAACAAATTGGCTAATGTTGATTCCTGGCTCTGATGCCTGCTTGCTTGCACTCACTGCTATTTCCACTTGCCTTCTGATTTCCTCCTGCATTCTCGCTTCAAGGTTTTTTTCCCGCTCCTGTGCTTCACGCACCGCTTCCTCCAACCTCTAGAGCCGCTGTGCCTCTTCTTCCTTCTTTCTCTGGCGACTTCTGTAGGAAGGTCTGTTCTGAGGGAATCCATGCTCCCACGAGACACTTCCTTTGCCTCTAGTTCGGCCACCATGTTCAATAGTCCCGATGGCGTATGTCAGCTCATCCTTCTCTCTGTTGGGCCTGAACGCACCACTAGCAGTAGCTCCCTGAGCATAAAACAATCTTTCTGCTGCTTCTTGCAGTCTTGCGCCATAAACGCACTTCCCTGTCTCCTGGTCCAGTGTTCCCCCATGAGCGAAAAACCAATTCTTTGCACGCTCTCCCTACTCGAGTGATTCTGGTGTGATACCCTTGGCAAGAAGGTCTGCTTCCATTTTGTTCCACTTCTTAATGGCAGTCGGGTAGCCACCTGATCCCAAGTTATGGTGGTATGTCTTCTGTTGGGCATTACGTTGGCTCTTTACCACCTGACTCACACCCTCTTCCGACGTCTTGTACTGTACAAACTCATCCCAATAGGGCCTCTGCTTTGAGATCGGGCCTAGGACAGTAAAATCTGGTGCTATGTTCTTCTTGACATACGTCGTGTATAGGTGTTTCTTCCAAGTGTGAAACTAGGTGGCCATCTTCTTCATTGCCCAATCCCTAACTTGCTCCTTCAATTCATCACCATCTATTATATCATCATAACCATCTGTTTGGAGCGTGAAATGTTCCAAGACATCATTCCAAATTAATGTCTTGTCACGATCGGAGACAAAACTGATATGAGGAGCATTGGTCTTCTTCTTCCATTCGCGGGAACTGATCGGGAGCCGGTCCCATACAAGGTAACCACAGTGGTGCATGAATTTCATTTTATTTGGCCCCCCCGGTTCGCCTGTATCCACATTGAACTCCGAGATGATGAAGCGGCCCTCCAATGGCTTTTTGGGACCTCGAACATTTTTACTCTTCATTGTAGTTGTTGATGTCGATCCAGAGGGCTACAAAACATAAACATTATTTTAATGTCATGAGCACACATAAGACATATGATAATATATATAGCTAATAATAAAAAATATATACTTGGCCAATATGTTGTTGCTCATTTTGTTCAAGAGCTAAGTACTGACTCCCGTCATCTGCATCCTCTTGCACGTTATTTTTAACACCATCATCGCCGACAACTTGAGTGCCAGTGTTGATCAAATTCATCATCAACTCCTCCTCATCCATGTTTCTCGGGTCGGCCATCTAGCTTCAAAAAACAAAACCAATATATAGTACATCAAATCTTTGCTTACATGCGTAAAATCTACGAACAATATGCATTATTAAATCTTGCCCCTCGGTCACGGACGCAATTCGCCACACTAGGGCGAACTGCGTCGGTACTAGGGTGAATTAGGGCTATACATAAACGGCCGAGGGCGAATTGCATCGGTGACTAGGGCGAACCACGTCGGTGACATCAACAACGCGGTTCGCCCTAGTCACCGACGCAATTCGCCCTAGTGTGATTGTTTAGCGTTAACGATAACGATAATACGAATGTTGATCGACTAGGCCGCGAGAGAGGGCGGTGTGACGAGTGTGGCGGTGCTCCACTCCGCCGTATATATGTTTGTACACATGGGTGAACGAGGGCGGCGGTGCTCCGCCGTATAAACCCTAAACCCTAGGGCGAACGAGGGCGGCGGTGCTCCGCCGTATAAACCCTAGGGCGAACAAGGGCGGCGGTGCTCCGCCGTATACATAGAAACGCATGGCGCTTATACATAGAAACGCATGGCGCTTATAGATGGCGCATATACACTGGAATTTTTTTCTGTTCCTTTGGCGCTTTCTTTCTTATAATAGTTAGCGCGACAAAGAATAATGCCCGTCTGAATGCCGTGTGCGACGTGCCATGAAAATTAGTTAAGTATATCAAGTGAAGTGATCAGTACGTTTGGGTTTGTGATCGATACACACATTTGTTGACGTACGTACGTATGCGAATTTGAGGACCACCCGTTGATTGATGAAAGTTTTGTTTATTACCACAATTATTAATTTGGTACATAATAATTAATGAACTAAAGGAGGTATGTACTGTACTCGCAAAGGCTCCTCGTTCAACTGCGCTGGCGCTGCCACCGGTATTAGTATTGCAAGCTAAGAACGTTGGTCATTGATTGATAAGGTTCCATATAATAGAACATGACTATTTGGATTTAAAATTCTGATTCGACTCAACATACATGCTTATAGTTTGGCCTAATTATTCTTTCGTTCGTTGGAGCTGGTATCCTTTGAAATAAAATCCCTTTTTCTATATGTATATTTATTTCAGTAGCTACTGTATCAATAGAGGAGCATGCACGTAGGAAAAGAAAACCTAAACAACAGTACGGTTACCATGAGTGAACTTGCCTAAAACATGTTTTCATGCATGGAGATGGAATGGAGCAAGCAGCGTGCTCCTCATGATCGATCTGTTGCGGTCATGGTGTAGCCTGGAGATGGAATGGAGCAAGCAGCGTACCTCAGGAATGGAGGAGAGGAAGCCGCGCGCGTTGGCGGCCTTGTCGTCGCGCCGTGTCAACGCGCTGGAGGGTACGGTGTGGCCCGCGCGTCTGGCCGGGGCGGCCAGGCAGCAGCTGGCGCCCTGAGGTCGTCGACGCGCGGGGTGGCGTGGGGACCGTGGACGCGCGCAAGGCGGTGGCGACGACCGGCGTCGAGCGGGGTGGCGGCGGCGTCCTCGGTGTGGCGGGCCGGGTGGCATGGGCGCAGGGGGAGAGGAATCGGCGAAGATCGTAAGGAAGAAGATGGCACTGGTATATATATGCCACGCCCCTTTACTCCCGGTGCCATCCCCCCACCGGGAGTAAAGGTCCTTTACTACCGGTGAGTGTTACTAACCGGGAGTAAATGTATACCTTTACTCCCGGTTGGTAACACGCACCGGGAGCAAAGGTTTACCTTTACTCCCGGCTGGTAACACGCACCGGGAGTAAAGGTCCTTTACTACCGGTGAGTGTTACTAACCGGGAGTAAAGGTATACCTTTACTCCCGGTTGGTAACACGCACCGGGAGCAAAGGTTTACCTTTACTCCCGGTTGGTAGTACGCACCGGGAGTAAAGGTTTTTTTGGCGGGCCACAAAACTGCAGCCCACCTTTACTCCCGGGTGGGCTTCCCACCCGGAAGTAAAGGTGAGCTGCAGTTTCGTTTCCCGCCTGTTTTAAGCAAATTTTTTTAATAGAAATGCAATAGTCTTGTTAAATACATAGTAAATTAAATAAAAGGCATAAAATTATTTTATTAAAAATATGGATTTTCTTTTTCTTTATTGCACATAGGAAAAATCTATAACCTAACTTTTTTTTATTTTTTGTTATAATTATAAAGCATAATGTAACTAATATTTATTATTTCATTAATGCAAAAATGTAGTGTTTAATTAAAATTATTAAAATTATTGGTTTTGGACAGGAAATTTGTTTTCACATAATTTTAACGTTAATATTTTAATTTTTCATCACTCAATATCCTAATTTAACTTTTCGAGAGAGAAATCCCACCAAATCAAACATTGATTTAATTTGAAACAGGACATAATAAACATCTGAATTCACAATTATTACATAATATCTCAAACACACACTACATTAAATCACTATATCATCAAGTGGGCACAGCAGTGAACTTCTTCTTTATGTATGTCCCTTGGTTATGATCGCGTCGTAACCATGGAGTGTCCTCATCGTTTACCAAGATGCTAGGGTCTTTGTTCACTTTGAAGGGCGGAATTCGGTCATCCTTTTCATAATCTTCTAACATGTCCGACTTGTCCTCAATTCCCATGATGACTCTTTTCCCTGAAAGAACTATGTGGCGCTTTGGCTCTTTGGTTGAGTCATTATCGTTTTTCCCTCTTTTTGGTTTGGTAGACATATCATTGACATAGAACACCTGATTCACATCCTTGGCAAGGATGAATAGTTCATCTTTGTACCCATTATTACTAAGGTCTACTGTTGTCATTCCATACTCGTTGTCTACTGTTACCCTGCCTCCGGTCACCTTGACCCATTGGCACTTGAACAATGGGATCTCCAAAGTAGGTGCATATTCTAGTTCCCATATTTCATCTATGCATCCATAATATGTCTGCTTATTCCCATTCAGGTCTGTGGCATCTATGCGGACACCACTATTTTGGTTGGTACTCCTTTTATCTTGGGCTACTGTGTAGAATATGTTCCCATTTATCTCGTACCCTTTGTATGTGATGATATGCCATGATGGTTGCATAGCGAATATATACAGTTGCTCATGGATGCTCTCATCACCTTGACATTTTTTTCGCAACCAACCGCCGAAAGTTTCCATGTGCTTACGCGTAATCTAAGCTTCAGTCTTCCCTAGAAACTCAGATCGTAAGAGATCCTTGTGTGTCTCAATATACGGATCTACCAAAGAGGAGTTCTGTAGAACTGTGTAGTGCGCTTTATTGAAATAATCATCATCCGTACCAATATATGTTTTCCTCCCTAGTGTCCCCCTTTCCGCTTAGTCTCCCCTCATGTCTCGATTTAGGAACACCAATCGAGTCAAGGTCGGGAATAAAGTTAACACAGAACTCAATGACCTCTTACGCTCCATAGCCCTTGGCGATGCTTCCTTCTGGCGAAACACGGTTGTGAACATATTTCTTCAGGACTCCCATGAATCTCTCTAAGGGGAACATGTTGTGTAGGAACATAGGACTGAGAATGAAAATCTCCTTGACTAGGTGAACTAGGAGGTGTGTTATGATATCAAAGAAGGAAGGAGGGAACACCAACTCAAAGCTGACAAGACATTGAACCACATCATTCTGTAGTTTAGCTAGATCAGTTAGATCAATTGCCTTATGAGAAATTGCATTGAGGAATGCACATAGCTTCACGGTGGCTAGACGTACATTTGGAGGTAGAATTCCTCTTAATGCAACTAGAAGTAATTGCGTCATGAGAATGTGACAGTCATGGGACTTTAAGTTATAGAATTTCTTCTCTGGCACATTTATAATACCCTTTATATTCGAGGAGAATCCAGATGGTACCTTGATGTTGTTTAAGCATTCAAACATGATTTCCTTCTCCTCTTTGCTTAGAGTGTAGCTGGCAGGACGTAAGTAATGGCGTCCATCATCTGTCTTCTCTGGATGCAGGTTGTCTCTTTCTCTCAAACAACGCAGGTCCTATCGTGCTTCAAATGTGTCCTTAGGCTTTCCATACACACCCATGAAGCCTAGCAGGTTCACACAAAGATTCTTCGTCAGGTGCATCACGTCGATTGAGCTGCGGACCTCTAGGACTTCCCAATAGGGTAGGTCCAAAATATGGATTTCTTCTTCCACATGGGTGCGTGACCGTTAGCGTCGTTCGGAACAGGTTGGCTGCCTTGTCCTTTTCCAAAGACGACTTTCACATCATTGACCATATCGAGTACATCCTCACCGGTTCGGTTGCGAGGCTTGGTCAGGTGGTCTGCCTTCCCTTTAAAATGCTTGCCTTTCTTTCTTACGGGGTGATTTGCAGGAAGAAATCGACGATGGCGAAGGTACACGACCTTTCGACATTTTTTCAAGAATACACCTCTAATATCACCGAAGCAGTGTGTGCATGCATTATATCCCTTGTTTGACTGTCCTGAAAGATTACTTAGAGCAGGTCAATCATTGATTGTTACGAACAACAATGCTCGCAGATCAAAGTGTTCCTGTTTGTACTCATCCCACACACGTACACCTTCTTTATTCCACAAAATGAGAAGTTCGTCAATAAGTGGTCTCAGGTACACATCGATGTCATTGCCAGGTTGCTTCGGGCCTTCGATGTGCACAGGCATCATAATGAACTTCCGCTTCATGCATAACCAAGGAGGAAGGTTGTAGATACTTAGAGTAATAGGCCAAGTGCTATGACTACTGTTCTGCTCTCCAAAAGGATTGATACCATCTGTACTTAAAGCAAACCTTAAGTTTCTTGCATCATTTGCAAACTCTGGGAATTCTCTGTCGATTGCTCTCCACTAGGACCCATCAGCAGGGTGTCTCAACATATTGTCTACCTTATGGTCTTCTTTGTGCCATCGCAACAATATTGCATGTTCTTTGTTTTTGACCAGACATTTCAAGCGTGGTATTATAGGAGCATACCACATAACCTTGGCAGGGATTTTCTTCCGCGGACATTCGCCCTCAACATCACCAGGGTCATCTCGCCTGATCTTATACCGCGATGCATGGCATACCGGGCATGCATCCAATTTCTCGTACTCTTTGCCATGGTACAGGATGCAGTCATTAGGACATGCATGTATCTTCTTGATTTCTATCCCCATAAGACAGACAACTTATTTTGCTTCGTAGGTAGTGGTGGGCAATTCATTGTCCTTTGGAAGCATCTTCTTTTGGATTTTTAGTAACTCTCCAAATCCCTTGTCAGATACACCATTCTTTGCCTTCCATTGCAGCAATTCTAGTGTGGTTCCCAACTTTTTCTACCCTGCATCACAAGTTGGGTACAACAATTTCTTGTGATCTTCTAGCATCCGCTCGAACTTGATCTTCTCCTTTTCACTTTCACATTCTCTTTGTGCGTCACGAATGACCTGACAAAGATCATCAGCCCGCTCATCTTCTGTGGCCATCTCTTCTTCAGCTTCTCCCATTGCAGTATCATTGAAGCACGCACCATCGGGAATAATATCATTGTCGTCCCATTGTTCTTCTTCACCTTCTTCCATTACAACGTCGGTTTCTCCGTGCTTCGTCCAACAAATATAGTTTGGCATGAAACCCGACTTGAACAAGTGTGAATGAAGAGTCCTTGAGCAAGGATATTCCACCGTATTCTTACATATGGCACATGGACAGCACATGAAATCATCGCGTTTGTTTGCCTCAGCCGCACATAACAAAGAATGCACGCCATTAATGAACTCTTGGGAGCGGCGATCAACATTGTACATCCAATGCCAGCTCATCTGCATTACATGACATAAATACCATATTAAAACCTAGATCATAATTAATTATTTATACAACATGAGTGCCACCACAAAAGGTACAAATTTATGAAAGCATCGCTACAATGTAGACAATCCCAACTACCACTAAAAGAACTAAATCTAAAATACATTTCAGGAGCACAAGGATTTCGCGACCAATCTCAACTAAAATAGACAGATCCCCCGATTGTGCAACATCTTTGGGCTTCTTCGGCTGGATCACTGCCTCATTAGCCGCCGTATCTGCCTGTTGTGCAAGATATTTTTGCACGAGTTCAACATACTCTTCCTCCCAGTACAAGCCTGAACATCGTCCACTGCTATCCCACTAAAATTAAAACAAAAAATTAGAACTTTAATCACAACCATTATGAAAATAGGTATAAACTAACCATAATCATTAAATACGATAAAATAACTCACATTGCGATCCGGACACTTGTAGAAGATACGATCCTTGTTGGGACCCTCCTTCTTCACTCGGTACTCCATCACAATCTTCGTCTCATCACGACACTTGCCGCATGGAATGAGAGGGAGGCCCAGCCTAAGTCGCTTTGGAAACCCATGAGAGGCCGAGGACCCGAAGCAGTTGCCATCTACTCTCTATACTCATTTTTTAATACACTATAAATTTCTCATTTCATAAACAAATAAAATTAAGAAACTATAAAATTATCTATATCTCTAAACAATGATATTTTTAATGGTCATTGTGTTCTCGTCTTTTACTGCGGTAGGTAAGTAATTCATATGATATTTCCGCAAATTAACAGAAGAATGGGAGTGTACACACATAACAATCGATTATCGTTTATATTTATATATATACTACGTTTGGGTACGGTGATTGACAGACTACTACGACAATATCGGGACGCGTGAATAAATAACCATCCGTACTAGTTGACCTTGCTTACGTGATCATCTCGGCGAGGATTTCTCCACCAGACGTCACCGTACTTGGCCACGGAAGCTGTAACAGAACCGACCAAATCATAAGAACATAAGTACAAAAACAATCACCGAAGCGATCAAATTCCTGTACTTAAGCTCCCATAATCCCGGTAGTCCGGAAATCACGAAGGATTTCAACCAACTTTCGACATACAAACCAAGACCGTAGTGATTCAACACAACACATCATTCGTTACAACATTTCACAAGTAGCATTCGAATTACATCCATCAGAGTTCAAATAACATATTACAAACCAAGTTTGAGTGTGCGGAAGCAACATAGTTTAGTACAAAACATCATAGTTTTCAAATACATTGCCAAGTCTGAGTCATGTCCCACAAAAGCATTATCAGGTACGAGAACTAGTAGAGACCGCGCCCAATGGTCTAGTCTTCATCCCCAGCTGGGAGAAGGCAGTACTTGCAGCAACCAAAGTAGAACTGGTCATCTGCAACAGGTGGAAGATAAACCCTGAGTACGAGAAGGTACTCAGCTAGACTTACCCGTCAAAACCAGAAATAAAAGACACCAAGGGTCATGCAAGGCTTTTCAGGTGGGCTAGCTTGACACAGTTGCATAAAAGAGCTTATGATTATAGTAACCAATTTAAACTTAGCATCAAGCTTATCATCATTTACCTGTCCACTAGATTAGCACCTGTACTAGAGCACTCACTTATTAGGAGCAAACAATATTAACCATAGCAGGTATAATAAGGCTGTCATCATCATATCATCATTTCCGAACCATTAGGTTATTAAGTGTATCTACTTTGGAGATTAAGCCCGTCAAGTTCTCACTAACCGGGGAGACGGCGACTCGAATCGAATTACAACTCAGGTGAGGGGTATTCCTAACTCTCACCTGGCATACTTAGCAAGGGTAGCCGTGGGTTACCTTTGGGACAACTCGAAACCAAATTCGTGGGTTCGATCAAGCGCAGCAACGCCTCGGGGATTACCCTTCCTGCCGGGACGATCGGGACTTTTAAATCACCTGCCTTGGACTCACGCCTCGGCTCCTTCCGAGGCGTGCTTTATACTTATCGATTCCCGGCCGAGGTGAGCTACTCGGCTTCAGCGGTCGGTCATCAGACACGGCCAACTAAGAGAGAGGCATGCATTCAACATGAACAGGAAAGGCTCCAAGATTCAGTCCTTAATCGACACAGACGGAGTCACTGCAAACCGACAAGCCTCCGTCCGGTCTTCATTTCTCATTAAGACTGGTTCTTTTCCACGATAGCAAATATAGCCAACCGTGCCATATGTATCTTCCTATATCTCGCAGGTGACAGGAAATCACCTGACTTCTACCGTGTTAAAGCAGGGCTAAGCACTACACGAGCCTGAGCTACATAGGATTTAGGGTATCAATATCTGGACAAGGATCGGATAACCAATGCAGCAAGTGTTTGCATCCAACACCTAAACTTAATGCAACAATATATATATGTATAACAATAATACTGTAACTGCATTTCGGAAATTAGGAGGCTTAATATGCTCCAGGGCTTGCCTTTCACAAAGTTGTGAGGACGGTGATCCGGGCACTCAACGGCGACCTCGTCTCACACTTCTCTTGAAGGCTGCACCTCCTGAACCTCCGGTGTCGGCTGCTGCTGCTCGCTCGGTTCCTCGAATTCCAGCAATATTACTCCCTCTGGTACACCTATTGCATGCCGATGCACAAGATAAATATCATGGATGCATAAGGAATGACATGATGCTCATGATGAATGAATCACAGTAAATGTTTAACGAAAATATCACTGGACACCCGTTTATCGAGTAAAATAGCTCTATTCAAATCACTTTAAGCATGTATCTAACTTAACTTAAAGAACAAGATCAACTTACCTAACTTGCATAACCTAAGATAAAGATGCTCATCTTTAGTTAAAGGCCTAACACCTAGGAACATTACCACAAACTTAAAAATAGTAAAGGCATACATAAATTAACATTTAAAGTTTCATATGCATCCAAGTAGTCCCTTAATTCAATCACAACCAGAGTTCTACAATTCCAAATGACTTGCATGAGGACATTCTGGAAAGCTTATGAAATTCTCTACAAATCAATTGTAAACATCAAAGCATGATTCTTACGTTAACCAAATCGAATTCTAGTAAACCTAGAATCTGTCCAGAAATGACAGGGTTACTAACTTAATTATTTAATGATGATGCAAAAGCCTAATTTGACCAAACCAAGTTTACCAACTTGTTGCACATACCAGAGGAACACTAGAAAGTATAGTGCCAACTTCTAAATAAATTATTTAATATCCTTTTCCAATTTATTTAGTTAATTAGGTGATTAAAGCAATATATAGTAAAACTGTTCATAAAAATCTACAAAAATTACGGTAGCTATCTCATGCTTCACATAGACTACCATAAAAATTTCAAAGACATTGAGCAAGCAGAACTTGCTGTACCCAAAATAACAGGTGGCATGTTTATTTTTAGCATAATTAGGAAACCCTATTGAAAAGTGTCAAGCAATAGATTTCTTATTTTTCCTAGTATCATTCTAGCATAAGAATAGCACCCACCAATTTTTACCTTTACTGGATCTATAGAAAAATTATGAAAATACACTCAAGATCCATTTATGCAAACAAGATAATTTTCTATCTCTTACATACAGTGTCCAAAATTTATGAAAATTTAACTACAAGCTATTCATGATATGAGCAGTACACCATAAAAATTTCATGCCATTTGGAGCTACCTAGAAAAAGATATAATTACCCCTATTTCTTGCATGATTAAAAGAGATAAATAGAAACTCCCATTTTCATAACAGAACATGGCATGGATTATATTTTTAATAGAAACTAGACATTATCATGAACTCAACAAAATTAGAACCACATCATTTGGATCCATCTACTAGGAGATATACATTTTTGAATATCTACACCAATATGTGAAAATGATAAAACAAAACAAATTAAAAAAACCAACTTCGCTACTGGTGGGCCGGCCCGATGAAACGGCGGCCCGCGAGCAAGCGTAGGCGTGGCCCAGAACGGCGCGGCCCAGCCAGGCTCCCGCCTCAGCCTCAGCTGCTGACAGCCGGGGCCCGCGTGACAGAGAAACAGGCAGGGGAGGAGAAGGAGACGGCGGCGAAGCTCATCGCCGGTGACTCCTCCGGCGAGGTCGGCGGTGCTACGACGTTCAATACAACAGTGCGCATCTATTGGTGCCCTCAATTGAAGCTAGTACTACGGCAACAGGGGTTGGCGACGAGCAATGGCGGTGCACGGCCGCGGCATGGCCGGCTCCGGCGAGATGATGGTGTCGCAGCCCTATATGGCGAACCTACGAGCTTCAGCAGCGCTCCTAGGACCTAGCGCGAGGCAGAGGACGGATGACAAGGGCGCAAGGACAGCTGGCCACGTGGAGCAACAACGCCGGCGTGGTCAGCCATGGCGGCGGTGGAAGAAAACGACGCATTCGTCCTTACCGAGACTCGATTGACCCGATTGCACGGTGGAGATGGTAAAGGGGATCACGGCGAGGCTACTGACGGACTGGGCAACTCATTTTCGTGGTGGCAAGTGCGCACGACGACAGCGACACGCGGTTGGCAATGGAGGAGCTGCGGTGGACACGGCGCTGCGCGCGGAGAAGGCGAGAGAGAGGAAATGGAGCGGTGAGCGTGTTCGGGCAGGCGCTGGCCTTCTTCTGGAGCGCGGACGCGCGACGTGGAGGCTTCGGCCGAGCATGAATGCCACGCGGCGAGCGGCTCCTGCGCCTGTCGGCCATGATGTTCACTGAACTTTTTTCTGAAAATTGCGATTCAGTGCTCGAGGATGATGACTGACAGCGAGTATTCGACGTGTCAACACGGCTAATCCAATGCTCCTTTGCAAAAACTGTGTACATGAAAAATGTAGGCCTACCATCCATCTACAACTTCTTTTCAAGGACCATCATCTAATTCGCCATGGATCAGCAGTTACATCAAGCCAAAGTTGGCTTGATCCACTGAAAATGAAGTTATGACTTAGAATATTTTCTAAGTGTGAAATCAGCATGGAATACTGACTTGTGGGCCATGTTTGAGCATGTTCTAACCATTTTCATGGAATGATCATAAAACAACTTTTGTTCCTTAATAATTTAGCTACAACTTTGGTAAAGAGTGTACAGCCATGCAAGATCCCTAAGTTGGACTTTTGAATCAGTCAAACAGTGCCACTCTAGGGGTCAATTCAAGTCAAACCTCTCCTAAAGGGCAAATTTGTCATTTTGATCTACATGAACAATGTCCAAACAATTACCCTAAGTGTAGTTAAGGTGTATTAGACCATGATCAACCACTTTACACAATTGTTATACCAATTCAAATGATCACATGTGATGAAACAACAAAACAAGCATTTCACCCAATTGTTGCAATGCAATGTTTCACATGTTTCATGACTTTGTTGTTATTTTATACTTGTCACATTACTACCATGTTGCCACGTTTCAAGGTATGAGAAATTCATGTTGCACTACTACCATTCATAAGCAATCAAGTATGAAACAAACAGAATATGCGAATGTTGCATATGTATGTTTCACTGACAATGGCATGATGACATAGATGATGCATATGTTTATGAAATGAAATGCAATTAGTGGAAGCCAAACACCTAGGGTGTTACAGCCCTCCCCCCTTAGAAAAATCTCGTCCCGAGATTTGGAAAGCGTACCATTTAGTATAGAAAGTTGGATGATTTTCCTTTAAATAATCTTCCCGCTCCCAGGTTGCATCCCGTTCACTATGATTACTCCAAACTACCTTGTATAACTTAACTACTCGCGTACGAGTCACTCTTTCTTGAGTATCCAGAACCTGCACGGGCTTCTCCTCATAAGAAAGATCAGATTTCAAGTTGACTTTCCTTGTTGCTATTCTTTCCTCGGGAATACGAAGACACTTCTTCAGCTGGGACACATGGAATACCGGGAATATAGCTCCCATCTCACGTGGTAGATCGAGCTTATATGCTACTCTTCCACTTTTCTCGATAATGCGGTAAGGTCCAACATATCGAGGCTCAAGCTTCCTTTTAATTCCAAAATGTTTTACTCCTTTCATAGGGGATACCTTCAGATAAACATGATCACCTACTTCATACTCAATAGGTTTTCTTCTCTTGTCAGCGTAGCTCTTTTGCCTAGCCTGTGCGGCAGTCATATTCTTCTGTATAGTTCAGACTTGCTCTTCGGCTTCTTTTACAAAATCAATACCATAGAATCTTCTTTCTCCGGGTTCCACCCAGTTCAAAGGAGTTCTACACTTGCGGCCATAAAGAGCTTCAAAAGGAGCCATTTTAATACTCTCTTGATAGCTGTTGTTATAAGAGAATTCAGCGAGAGGTAACCAGTCCTCCCAAGAGCCTTTGCAAGAGATAAGACAAGCTCTAAGCATGTCTTCAAGAATTTGATTAACATGCTCAGTCTATCCTGATATTTGCGGATGATAGGCAGAACTGCGGATTAAATGAGTGCCAAGATTCTGATGTAAGCACTCCCAAAAGCGAGCCGTGAATTGCGGTCCTCTATCTGAAACAATGGATTTGGGTACACCATGGAGACGTACCACTTGTTGAAAGTAAATCTCGGCATAATTGTGCGGGTGATAGGTAGACCTGACCGGAATAAAGTGAGCGGATTTAGTTAGACGATCTACGATAACCCAGATGGAATCACAACCCTTTTTGGTAGTGGGTAATCCAATAATAAAATCCATGCTAATTTCTTCCCACTTCCAGCCAGGAATAGAGAGTGGCTGCAATAATCCGGGCCTCATGTGAATAGCCTTGACTCTGCAACAGTTATCACACCTTGCCACGTAGGCTGCGATTTCTTTCTTCATCTTGGTCCACCAATAATACAGCTTGAGATCTTGATACATTTTACTGCTACCAGGATAGATGGACAATTTAGAAGAATGGGCTTCAGCCATAATTTGATTTCTAAGTTCTTTGTCTTTGGGTACCACAAGCCTATCATTAAACCAGAGAATTCCTTTGTCATCGACCCTAAAGTGCTTGGTCTCTTTCTCTTTCATCTTTCGCTTGATGTGAAACACACCCACATCAGTCTTCTGGAGTTTGATAATTCGACTTCTAAGAGAGCAATCCACAGTGATATTGTGGAGTACTACAGGATGAAGGAGGTGTGCCAGATGAAAGTCTTCACTAACTAAGGAATTGCAATGGGCCTTTCTGCTTAAGGCATCAGCAACCACATTTGCCTTACCAGGATGGTAGTGAACTTGAAGGTTGTAGTCTTTGATTAATTCTAACCATCGCCGTTGACGCATGTTCAACTCGGGTTGAGTAACGATGTACTTGAGGCTTTTATGGTCAGTATAGATGTTGCACACATTACCCAGCAAGTAATGTCTCCAAATTTTCAGGGCATGAACAACTGCGGCTAGCTCTAAGTCATGGGTAGGATAGTTGACTTCATGCTTTCGAAGCTGGCGTGAAGCATAAGCAATTACTCGGCCCTCCTGCATAAGAACACACCCCAAACCGGTGCCACATGCGTCACAGTAGACATCAAAAGGCTTCTCGATGTCAGGTTGTGCCAATGTAGGAGTAGAGGTTAGTAAGGTCCGCAAAGTGTGGAAACCCTCTTCACACTTCGGAGTCCACACAAACTTCTCATCCTTTTGAAGTAGTCGAGTCATGGGCTTGGTGATTTTTGAGAAATCCGGGATAAAGCGACGATAATAGCCAGCCAAACCCAGGAAACTTTGGACTTCTGTGACCGTAGTAGGTGTCTTCCACTCAAGGACTTCTTGCACCTTAGTAGGGTCAACCGAAATTCCATCACCAGATAACACATGACCTAGAAAAGGTATCTTGTTCAACCAGAATTCGCACTTGCTGAATTTAGCATAAAGCTGGTTGTCACGTAACCGAGTTAAAACAATTCTCAGATGTTCAGTATGCTCTTCTTCATTCTGAGAATATACAAGGATATCATCAATGAACACGACGACAAACTTGTCCAATTCCGGCATGAATACAGAATTCATTAGGTACATAAAGTGTGCCGGAGCATTTGTCAACCCAAAGGACATGACGAGGTATTCGAACAAGCCATAACGAGTAGAGAAAGCTGTCTTAGATATATCTTCAGGACGAATTTTGATCTGATGGTAGCCAGACCTCAAATCAATCTTGGAGAATACCTTAGCTTTGGAGAGCTGATCAAACAGAATATCGATGTGAGGAAGAGGGTATTTGTTCTTGATGGTAACAGCATTAAGGGGGCGATAATCCACGCACATGCGCAGAGACTCGTCCTTCTTCTTCACAAAGATAGTCGGACAACCCCAAGGAGAAGAACGAGGCCGAATCAAACCTTTCTTTAGGAGCTCATTCAACTGACTCTTCAGCTCAGCCAACTCATTGGGCGGCATTCTATAGGGCCTTTGAGAAATAGGAGCCGTACCCGGAATGAGTTCTATCTTGAATTCTACATCACGGTCCGGAGGCAATCCAGGCTAATCATCAGGGAAGACATCTGGAAACTCACAGACAACCGGTATATCTTCAATGGCTTTGGCTAGGGTAGCATTGGCTATATTGTGGATAGAGATATCACGAGGTAATTGCACTAGAAAACCCTTCTTATCCATAGGATCTCTCAACATTACCACACAGGTTGATGTATCGATCAACACTCCGTTCCCGCTCATCCACTTCATTCCTAGGATTACATCAATTCCAACCCCCGGTAGAACTACAAGATCCGTAAGGAACTCACGATCCCCAATCTCAATCTTTACCTCTTTAACTACTTGGTTAGTCATGATATTATTTCCAGCAGCACTAATGCAATAACCACCCTTGACAATTATAATCACATTCATCTTATGCTTAGATGCAAAAGTAGAACTCACAAAGGAATGCGAAGCACCCGAATCAAAGAGCACAACTTCAGGGTGATCATTAACAAGGAACTTACCAGCGGTGACCACTTCACCAGCAGGAATTTCCTCCACAGTAGTGTAGTGCACACGCCCCTGACGGACGTTTCCTTGAGCATTCTTAGGAGGATAGGGACACTTATTAGCCCAGTGACCAGGCTGATTACAGTTCCAGCATGGCCTGTTTGCTGGTGGGACATTGGAGCTGCCCTGCCCAGAGGTATTCTTTGGCAAGGAAATTGTGTACCCCTTGTGGAAACCGGTTTTAGCTTGGTTCTTCTTCTGAGGTGGGCGGTACCGGACATTATCATTGGGTGGACGATACTGGGTCTTGGATACCACTGGTGCCTTAGACTAAGAAGTGCCAGCCTCAAAGTTTCTTTTACGGTTCTTGGAAGCGGCATATATCTTGTCATTATTCTCCTGAGTCAGGGTGTCACTGATAAACTCATTGAAGGTGACACACTTGCAGTTGCCCATAGACTTCATCAGTTTAGGGGAAAGTCCCCTCTTGAAGCTAGCTATTCTCTTGGCGTCAGTATCGACGAACTCGGGAGCATACCTCGCTAGGTTGTTGAATGCCTGGAGGTATTCATTAAGACTCTTGTTGCCTTGGGTTAGCTTCATAAACTCGGTATGCTTAATGGCCATGAGACCAGGAGGGATAAAGTGTCCCCTGAAAGCTGCCTGGAACTGGTCCCAAACGATCTCAACGTTAGCAGGGAAGGTGGTCCTGTGATGGGTCCACCAGATGCCTGCAGGGCCTTGGAGCTGGTGTCCTGCATACGAGGCCTTCATGCCTTCTGTCAAACGGAGCAATCCAAACCTTTGCTCTATCGTGCTCAACCATTCATCAGCTTGTAATGGTTCTTCTGCCTCACGAAAGATAGGAGGCTTTGTGTCCATGAAGTCCTTAAAGCTGCTATACTGGTTCGGCTCGGGTCCCTAGCGGACATGCCGATCCTCACGGTTAGCCATCTGGCGCATAGCCTCAGCTAGCATGCGCTGACTTTCCACAACTATCTGCATTAGCTCAGCTGGTGTGGGCGGTGGAGGAGGTGGTTGTTCCTCATCTCCCATGCTACGACCGCGATGAAGGTTATAAGCCATCTGCAAAATGTATAGCCAATGAGCACTGATGATGTGGAAATTTTTGTAGATGAATTGTATAATTATGCCAAACTGAGTCCATTGGAGAGAATACATTTATATAATCAACAGAGGCACAATCATTCATCACAATCACACAACTCATCAAGCGCATCAATTGACACATAAATGCGATGAACTTAACCAACAGCGAGATCTATAGACCGCAAAGACGAAATTCATCAAAAGCTCACATACGTGGGGCATAACACGTTCGATAGGTTACGTCGAAGCCATAGAGGTTCCAAACTTACATCAAGGGTAACATAGGGTTCGATATTACATCCCAACGATTAACTTGATACAAAGCTACTCGTTCATGCATGAGGATCAACAAAAGACTAGCTCTAGCGCATTAGCTAAGTAGTAAGCTAAACTACGCATCGTCCTCGGAGTCAGTGTCGAAGATCTCTCCTCCATCTTCATCACTAGCAGGCTCTAACTCCTCATCTTCCTCCTCATCAGGTGGAACGTCCTCAGGTCCATTGACCTCAATGCCATCATCACCTTCAGCCATGATGACACCAGAGCCCATCTCATCCTCATCATTAGGTGGCAGGAGAGGGTGAAGTTGATTGTGTAACAGGTGAACCTCCTCATGGAGATGGTCATTGTACTCTTCGACAGCTGCCACTTGCTGCTCTAACTCCATTTGTCGCGCTCTCAACACATTCTCTTCGTGCTAGGCTTCATTCTATTGGTTCATCACGTGAATCAACATACATTCACAGTTGCGGTGAGCAACTGTCAACCTCTGAACCTCAAGGGTCTCTTGGTCCCGTTCCTATGTTACTTGCTCCAAACATTGTTGAGCCGCATTCCTCTCAGCAGTCACCCGGGCCAGCTCTGTCCTCAGCCTTTCTGCCTCAGTAGGCTCAGGATGGGGCTCACGAGGAGCTAACCGGTGACGAGACGCCCTGCCTCCAGCGGACTTGCGAGCAGTAAGTTTCGTGCACGCCATCTGTAGCAAAAAGTTGCAACGTAAGGGGAGAATCATTTAAGGGATACAAAATTTAATTAGTCGGGACAATCATATTTTAAGGGATGGAGTAATGCAAGAAATGCCATGTATGCTTGAACATGATGCATGCACGATCCGTACGTCCGCACAATCCTAGAAAAATTTAAAGGCTAACGGAATATACGGTGGCATACATACGTTCTCTCGTATACGGTAGCTAGTCGATCTACAACGATACGTTGTTAGTGTACCTGCAGAAAATTTCATTTCAGCCCAATAATTTCCCAAAAAGCATTTAAAGTAAGCAGAAACTAAATACTTTCGTACATACATCCCCCGATGCGTATACTCTAGTATCACAGCTACCCATCAGAGATACCCACATTTAAGTACTCTCATAGATACATGATCGAACATGTAAGTATGTGAGCAACCCAAGACCGACGGTTGGACGGTCATGCTCTCACAACTCCCACTTACCAGAGCGTAGAGGTATTTTGATCCATACATTACCACCCAAGTGGATGACATCCATACAATAGCACGCCGTATGGACAACGAAACAAAAACAAGTAGGAACCCCCAAGTTAGTACTTTAATTAGCCACCTAAGAGTCCTTATTTGGGCATAAGGGATATGACCACTAGTAATACTTAGTATTTAATTTAGGATTTTTACAAATATTTTTGTTTTAAATACACAAATGACATGTTTAGTGTCGAATCTTGCTCTGATACCAGCTATAACAGAACTGACCAAATCATAAGAACGTAAATACAAAAACAATCACCAAAGCGATCAAATTCCTGTACTTAAGCTCCCATAATCCCAGTAGTCCGGAAATCACGAAGGATTTCAACCAACTTTTGACATACAAACCAAGACCGTAGTGATTCAACATAACACATCATTCGTTACAACATTTCACAAGTAGCATTCAAATTACATCCATCAGAGTTCAAATAACATATTACAAACCAAGTTTGAGTGTGCGGAAGCAACATAGTTTAGTACAAAACATCATAGTTTTCAAATACATTGCCAAGTCTGAGTCATGTCCCACAAAAGCATTATCAGGTATGAGAACTAGTAGAGACCGCGCCCAATGGTCTAGTCTTCATCCCCAGCTGGGAGAAGGCAGTACTTGCAGCAACCAAAGTAGAACTGGTCATCTGTAACAGGTGGGAGATAAACCCTGAGTACGAGAAGGTACTCAGCTAGACTTACCCGTCCAAACCAGAAATAAAAGACACCAAGGGTCATGCAAGGCTTTCCAGGTGGGCTAGCTTGACATAGTTGCATAAAAGAGCTTATGATTATAGTAACCAATTTAAACTTAACATCAAGCTTATCATCATTTACCTGTCCACTAGATTAGCACATGTACTAGAGCACTCACTTATTAGAAGCAAACAATATTAACCATAGCAGGTATAATAAGGCTGTCATCATCATATCATCATTTCCGAACCATTAGGTTATTAAGTGTATCTACTTTGGAGATAAGCCCATCAAGTTCTCACTAACCGGGAGAGACGGCGACTGGAATCGAATTACAACTCAGTGAGGGGTATTCTAACTCTCACCCCGGCATACTTAGCAAGGGTAGCCGTGGTTACCTTTGGGACAACTCAGAACCAAATTCGCGGGTTCGATCAGCGCTAAGCGCTCTCGTGGATTACCCTTCCGCCAGACGATCGGGACTTTTAAATCACACGCCCTTGGACTCACGCCTCGGCTCCCTTCCGAGGCGTGCTTTTATACTGTCGACTCCCGGCCTAAGGTGAGCTACTCGGCCAGCGGTCGGTCATCGACACCTGACCAACTAAGAGAGAGGCATCGTTCAACATGAACAGGAAAGGCTCCAAGATTCAGGTCCTTAATCGACCTGAGCACGGAGTCACTTTGCAATCGGCAAGCCTCCGTCCGGTCTTCATTTCTCGTTAAGATGGTTCTTTTCCACGATAGCAAATATAGCCAACCGTGCCATATGTATCTTCCTATATCTCGCGGTGACAAGAAATCACCGACTTCTCTTTGCTTTTAAAGCGGGGCTAAGCACTACACGAGCTTTGAGCTACATAGGATTCGAGGTATCAATATCCGGACAAGGATCGGATAACCAATGCGCAAGTGTTTGCATCCAACACCTAAACTTAATGCAACAATATATATATGTATAACAATAATACTGTAACTGCATTTCGGAAATTAGGAGGCTTAATATGCTCCAGGGCTTGCCTTTCACAAAGTTGCAAGGACGGTGAACCGAGCACTCAACGGCGACCTCGTCTGGCGCTTCTCTTGAAGGCTGCACCTCCTGAACCTCCGGTGTTGGCTGCTGCTGCTCGCTCGGTTCCTTGAATTCCAGCAATGTTACTCCCTCCGGTACACCTTTTGCATGCCAATGCACAAGATAAATATCATGGATGCATAAGGAATGACATGATGCTCATGATGAATGAATCACAGTAAATGTTTAATGAAAATATCACTGGACACCCGTTTACCGAGTAAAATAGCTCTATTCAAATCACTTTAAGCATATATCTAACTTAACTTAAAGAACAAGATCAACTTACCTAACTTGCATAACCTAAGATAAAGATGCTCATCTTCAGTTAAAGGCCTAACACCTAGGAACATTACCACAAACTTAGAAATTGTAAAGGCATACATAAATTAACATTTAAAGTTTCATATGCATACAAGTAGTCCCTTAATTCAATCACAACCAGAGTTCTACAATTCCAAATGACTTGCATGAGGACATTCTGGAAAGCTTATGAAATTCTCTACAAATCAATTGTAAACATCAAAGCATGATTCTTACGTTAACCAAATCGAATTCCAGTAAACCTAGAATCTGTCCAGAAATGATAGGGTTACTAACTTAATTATTTAATGATGATGCAAAAGCCTAATTTGACCAAACCAAGTTTACCAACTTGTTGCACATACCAGAGGAACACTACAAAGTATAGTGCCAACTTCTAAATAAATTATTTAATATCCTTTTGCAATTTATTTAGTTAATTAGGTGATTAAAGCAATATATAGTAAAACTGTTCATAAAAATCTACAAAAATTACAATAGCTATCTCATGCTTCACAAAGACTACCATAAAAATTTCAAAGCCATTGAGCAAGCAGAACTTGCAGTACCCAAAATAACAGGTGGCATGTCTATTTTTAGCATAATTAGGAAACCCTATTGAAAAGTGTCAAGCAACAGATTTCTTATTTTTCCTAGTATCATTCTAGCATAAGAATAGCACCCACCAATTTTTACCTTTACTGGATCTATAGAAAAATTATGAAAATACACTCAAGATCCACTTATGCAAACAAGATAATTTTCTATCTCTTACATACAGTGTCCAAAATTTATGAAAATTTAACTACAAGCTATTCATGATATGAGCAGTACACCATAAAAATGTCATGCCATTTGGAGCTACCTAGAAAAAGATATAATTGCCCCTATTTCTTGCATGATTAAAAGAGATAAATAGAAACTCCCATTTTCATAACAGAACATGGCATGGATTATATTTTTAATAGAAACTAGACATTATCATGAACTCAACAAAATTAGAACCATATCATTTGGATCTATCTACTAGGAGATATACATTTTTGAATATCTACACCAATCTGTGAAAATGATAAAACCAACTTCGCTACTGGTGGGCCGGCCCGAGGAAACGGCGGCCCGCGAGCAAGCGTAGGCGCGGCCCAGAACGGCGCGGCCCATCCAGGCTCCCGCCTCAGCCTCAGCTGCTGACAGCCGGGGCCCGCGTGACTGAGAAACAGGCAGGGGAGGAGAAGGAGACGGCGGCGAAGCTCATCGCCGGTGACTCCTCCGGCGAGGTCGGCGGTGCTACGACGTTCAATACAACAGTGCACATCTATTGGTGCCCTCAATTGAAGCTAGTTCTGCGGCTACAGGGGTTGGCCACGAGCAATGGTGGCGCACGGCCGCGGCATGGCCGGCTCCAGCGAGATGACGGCGTCGCAGCCCTATATGGCGACCCTACGAGCTTCAGCATCGCTCCTAGGACCGAGCGCGAGGCAGAGGAGGGATGACAAGGGCGCGAGGACAGCTGGCCGCATGGAGCAACAACGCTGGCGTGGTCAGCCATGGTGGCGGTGGAAGAAAACGACGCATTCGTCCTTACCGAGACTCGATTGACCCGATTGCACGGTGGAGATGGTAAAGGGGATCACGGTGAGGCTACTGACGGACTGGGCAACTCGTTTTCATGGTGGCAAGCGCGCACGACAACGATGACGCACGGTTGGCAATGGCGGAGCTATGGTGGACATGGCGCTGCGCGCGGAGAAGGCGAGAGAGAGAGGAAATGGAGCGGTGAGCGTGTTCGGGCAAGCGCTGGCCTTCTTCTGGAGCGCAGACGCACGACATGGAGGCTTCGGCTGAGCATGAACGCCACGCGGTGAGCGGCTCCAGCGCCGGTCGGCCATGACGTTCGCTGAACTTTTTCTGAAAATTGCGATTCAGTGCTCGAGGATGATGACTGACAGCGAGTATTCAACGTGTCAACATGGCTAATCCAATGCTCCTTTGAAAAAACTGTGTACATGAAAAATGTAGGCCTACCATCCATCTACAACTTCTTTTCAAGGACCATCATCTAATTCGCCATGGATTAGCAGTTACATCAAGCCAAAGTTGGCTTGATCCACTGAAAATGTAGTTATGACTTAGAATATTTTCTAAGTGTGAAATCAGCATGGAATACTGACTTGTGGGCCATGTTTGAGCATGTTCTAACCATTTTCATGAAATGATCATAAAACAACTTTTGTTCCTTAATAATTTAGCTACAACTTTGGTAAAGAGTGTATAGCCATGCAAGATCCCTAAGTTGGACTTTTGAATCAGTCAAACAGTGCCACTCTAGGGGTCAATTCAAGTCAAACCTCTCCTAAAGGGCAAATTTGTCATTTTGATCTACATGAACAATGTCCAAACAATTACCCTAAGTGTAGTTAAGGTGTATTAGACCATGATCAACCACTTTACACAATTGTTATACCAATTCAAATGATCACATGTGATGAAACAACAAAACAAGCATTTCACCCAATTGTTGCAATGCAATGTTTCACATGTTTCATGACTTTGTTGTTATTTTATACTTGTCACATTACTACCATGTTGCCATGTTTCAAGGTATGAGAAATTCATGTTGCATTCATATGTTGCACTACTACCATTCATAAGCAATCAAGTACGAAACAAATAGAATATGCGAATGTTGCATATGTATGTTTCACTGACAATGGCATGATGACATAGATGATGCATATGTTTATGAAATGAAATGCAATTAGTGGAAGCCAAACACCTAGGGTGTTACAGAAGAGCTCCGATTCTACGAGGAAGGGAACACGGTCTTCCATGACCGTTGCCGCTCTCCCTCATAGAATCAAAGCTCCTCCTTGATGTCCGTTACCGCTCGGCAGAGAACATGCTCGCCGAAATGAACATGGTCCGCTAGTTCAACTAGCTACTTTAACCTTCCTTCATGTAAATATGCAAGCTTGAAGTGATTTTGAGCTCAAATTGTTACAAATGAAAAAAAACCACAATAAAGAACCATATATATATAGTGAACTTAAGCTCTCGAGCGGGCTCGGGGAGGAAGAAGACGGCCAGCAGGATTTATAGCTCAAAAACATGTTTTAATAAATAACCATCCGTTCTAGTTGACCTTGCTTACGTGATCATCTCGGCAAGCATTTCTCCACCGGACGGCACCGTACTTGGTCAAGGAAGAGCTCCGATTCTACGAGGAAGGGAACACGGTCTTCCACGACCGTTGCCACTCTCCATCGTAGAATCAAAGATCCTCCTTGATGTCCGTTACTGCTCGGCAGAGAACATGCTCGCCGAGCTGAACACGGTCCGCAAGTTCAACTAGTACGGATTTTCTATAATTTTCTAACTATTTTCTAAGTTTTTCATTTCATAAAAAGTTAAAATAAAATGTTTAGTCGCGGAGTCCATAGAAATGACCATATTTTGACCTAGCAACGCATTGTCAATTGTCATTGCATTGCATTGCACCCCGAACCGGACTCGGACAATAAAATACTATGGTCGATCGATGCCGTTCTTTGTCGTCGTGCAATCGATCATGGCGACGGCTGACCAACCTCGCTTTCAACCACCAAATCTGTCGGACCCGGCTGTTGTTAGGCGTATCGTCAAAAGAGAACGGATTTGCTTCCTATTGCACGACCTTGCATTGCATCATCATACCAATCGGAGGCACTAGTCCCTATACTCATTTTTTAATACACTATAAATTTCTCATTTTATAAACAAATAAAATTAAAAAACTCTAAAATTCTCTATATCTCTAAACAATGAAGTGTGCTATGCATGCTACAAATGAACGGTGAATACTAGTTTTTAATAGCTACTTTAACCTTCCTTCATGTAAATATGCAAGCTTGAAGTGATTTTGAGCTCAAATTGCTTACAAATGGAAAAAAGCACAATAAAGAACCATATATATATAGTGAACAAAATGAGATAAGACAATGGTGAAAATGAGAGTATGAGATTGGTATCCTTTACAACTGAAGAATCGACGGAGGAATCGAAGAAATCGATGGAGGAATCGAAGAATGGATGGAGGAACAATGGAGGGAGGAAGCAAGAACACTAGTGCAGTGAGCTTCAAAATGTGCTGAGCTCCGGCTTGGGGAGGAAGGAGATGGCCGGGATATAAAGGGGGGGCCTTTAGTCCCGGTTGGTGTCTCCAACCGGGACTAAAGGTCCCTCCCAACGGCTACTGCGCCAGACAGAGGTGGCAGGGACCTTTAGTCCTGGTTGGAGCCACCAACCAGGAGTAAAAGTCTACCTTTAGTCCCGGTTGGTGGCTCCAACCGGGACTAAAGGTCCCCCGCCACCTGCTTCAGTAGCGATAGAGATGCTGGAGAGATTTATTTAGTCCCGGTTGGAGCCACCAACCGGGACTAAAGGTATCTCTAGTCCCGAGCGCAAAAAATGCCAGGACTAGAGCCCATTTGGCCGAGGATCAAAGGTCTGTTCTCTACTAGTGTGGTTGACCACTTACAGATAAGTCCTTAGGGAGAGGAATCTAGAGCACCATAAAAACAGGCCAATGCTCTAGCCCTCTTCAGCCTTGTTGCTAGAAAGCATCTTTTAGTGCTCATTGCATATACCATTAGTCAAGTTACAAGATCATGGTCTTTAATTGAGCGCTAGCATCATACTACCCAAATGCATAAACCCGTAGGTATCAAGGTACAAGTACAAAGCTAGGAAATCCTTAGTGATAAACAAGGTAGACACATGCAATATGAATTATATGATTAAAGGTGAATAGGTAACAAGGATGGTCCCATGATATGCTTGCTTTAAACTCATATCAGATCTTCTTCTGGTCCATAACCTCCAAAGGATTTCTTCTTGATCACCAACACAAAGCTCACCAACTGGACATGATCATATAACACCACACAAGCATTCATGCAATCATACATGAAGCAAACAATAGAGTTAAATTCAAACAATACACCAAACATATGAAATAGCAAGTGAAAAGGTTCTAAAGAGGTTCTACACGTTGTTATGAACACAAAGGCGCGAAAAGCACATTTATCGGAGCTACGGTTTGAAAGAAACAACTATCGTAAGATTTACTTATAAAAGAAAATGTAAAACTATAAGCTTCATTTATTTTAACTATATAAAATCATATATATATAAGATACTTTAGAGAAATATCCAAATGAAATTAAGTCAAAATTATATTTGAAATTAGAAAACTAAAGTAATTTTAATCATATTTTATTTATAAATCCTGTTGCATGAACATTTATCAAGTTAGGATTTAAATCTTGAAATTTTAGGGCAATTAACATAGTAAACATTGTTACTAACGTGTAGATCTCGTCATAATGAATCTAACGCAACTTGAACAGGTCAAAATGGAGCTAAAACGTAGAAGATATGACCTAAACAAGGTAGTAGCAGTTTTGTAAATAACTAGAACTTATTTTTGAAATAAAATAAATCAAATTCTGATTTTAAAACGACAGAGGGACTGTGGCCAGAATTATCAGGATCCCGAAGGGCTCTTTAGCAAAACTGTAGGGATGTCGGGTTTGATTTATATGTAACTGGGGTATCTTTACCAAATTGGTCGGCGAGGTATGTCGGGACGACCACAAAGGCACGGCGGCGGCTCTGAGCTTGCTCGAGTGGCTCAGTTCGATGGTTATGGTACGACGAGCGTGAGAGTGAAACAAAGAGAGGGAGATAGGGCACAGCCGGTACCATATGCTTGCTTACCTCCTAGCAAAGCTCAGCGAGCGGTTCTAGACGACAGTGGAGCAGCGGATGGCGACCTCCATGGCGGCAGGTGACCGTGAGCTCGGCGAGATCCGTCATGTGCGGGATGGTGAGGCTAGGGCTTAGGCGGCGCTACACGATGGTTGAGGGAGGGCAGCGGCACATGAGGCTTGCTTTATAGGTGTCCAGACATGGCGTGCACGCCAAGACCGGGGCGTAGTGGCGGGGCGGACTCCATGCGTGGGACAGTCTGGCTCGGTGACTTGAGGAAGGGGATGACCCCGATAGGTGGGTCCCACCAGTCAACAAGATAAGGAGGTAGGTCCGGCTGACAGATAGAGATGAGGGGGCGCGCTTGTGGGCTTCGTCTACTAGGCTAGGGCGCTGTTGGCCCACGTGGGAGAGGGCAGGGTTGGAGCATGCCGAAGGAGAGGAAAGGCGGCGCGTTCGTGTGGTTGACCTGGGCCGGCCTGCTGGGCTGCTTGCTTGGGCCAGCGCGTGGGAATAGAGGAAGCGGGCTATGGGGTTGGGAGGATGGGAGCTGGGATGAAAAGGGAGAGAGGAGAGAGCTGGGCCGTCGGGCCAAAAGAGGAGGGGGGAAGCTTTCTCCATTTCATTTTGTTTTTCTTTTATTTCAAAACCTTTTCAAATCCATTCAAATCAATTTGATTCATTTTTTTGAATTTTGTACAAAGCCACACATCTCAATAAATCAATGCAAAGGCATGTATGCTCAACAATGTTGCTACACCCTATAATAAATTTTAATTTAACAAAAAAATATTTATTTTCCTACATTTTGAAGAGCACTAAAATACAAAATTAAATCAATTTACATCTATTTCGAAAGAGGCAAACTTTAGGGTGTTACAATTCTACCCCCCTTAAGATGAATCTCATCCTCGAGATTCGAAAGATGGTGATAAAAGAGATATGGATACTCTGCCTTTATTCGATCCTCATTTTCTCAAGTTACATATTTCATTAAGAGTCATTCTAAGATCCTGGTTGGCTAATTTGCATAAGCTTGCTCATCTCTCATATTCAGAACCTCCAATGGTGTTTGCTCCTTTACACTGACATCTGAAAACTCACAGTCCACTTTACTATCCTCAGTGTTCACACCTTCTAATAGGTTATTCTCACATTCCTCAGGTGCAGGCTTAATACCCTCATACTCAATTCTTTCTCCTGATGGTGTGATTAGAAGCATCGAACGTTGGGCATACTTAATCACCCCTTTACAAGTAGACATCCATCCCATTCCAAGGATAACACCAATGTCCATAAGCTCTAAAACAATAAGGTTTGCCTCAAAATTTACCCCCTTTATCTCAAGACGAACTTTTGGGCACATGCGGTTTGCCTTCATTTTGCCTCCTGGAGACTTAACTATCATGGGTTTCCTCATTGGAAGCACAGTTATCTTATGATCTTCTACGTATGCACTAGAGATAAACGAATGTGACGCACTGTGGTCAAACAACACCATAGTAGTGGCTAAGCTTACTGCAATCAAACCATAAACGACCCCCTTAGCTACATGAGTGGTAATCATATCCACATTGTTCTGACGTCTAGGGATGTAATTTTGCTTGAACTTATTTCCATGCACCTGCTTCTTATGGACATTACATCACGGCTCCTGCTTTTTATTGATTACGGCTTTGATTGCTCTCAACAAACTTCAAACGACAAGTCATTCTCATGATGTTGAATCTCACCACAACCATAACCTTCCTCACTAGTAGAAGTATTTGTCTTCATTAAGGTGACAGTAGGAGACAATAGACATGGCTCTTGAGAGCTAAAGTATTGCACGTCATCATTGGATTGCTGATTCTGATCCTAATCTTCACTCCCAAGCAGATTCATAGGGTGTGACTAATATTCTGGTTACGTAGCAAAACGGAGATGAGTGTTTCTTAACTGGCATTGAAGGTCACGCTTTCTCTTCTTCTCTTCCATCTCTCGATGCTTGTTCTCAATTACAATTGCTCTGTCCACCAACATTTGATAGTCGGCAAACACAACGGTCATCAGCTGTAGTTGCAAACCATCAGCCAGTCCTTTCAAAAAGAGTTTTTGCTTCTTAGCATCACTATCTACCTCTCCTAGAGCATAGCATGACAATTGAGTGAACCGGTTATGATACTCACACATTGACATGCCTTGCTTCAAGTTGAGGAACTCATCTTGCTTAAGTTCTACCACACCTAACGGAATATGGTAAGACATGAAGCTCTCACTAAACTCCATCCAGCTGATCTGTCCTGCATTGTTGGGACATCCATACTGGTAAGATTCCCACCAGTCCTGTGCTATGCCCTAGAGTTGGCCAGACGCATAAAGCACCTTCTCATGGTCATCACACTGAGCTATGTTAAGTTGTCTCTCCACAGCTCTAAGCCAGTCATCCGCTTCTATTGGGTCACTTGTATGAGAGAATGTCGGTGGGTGTCCCATCATAAATTCACCATGCTTGTCAATAGGTGGTGCTCCTTGTGGGTTGTTCAACACACTTTGAACAATAGTCTGTAATAGTTGAGTCTGTGTCATCAAGCTTGCTCTATAAATGGGGTATTTGATGGCGGCAGATTAGTAGTGGAAACATTACTTCCAGCACCTTGTGAAGCACTTCTCCTAGTAGCAACCATCTGTTCTTAACATGTTTGTATTAGGATTCAGTCATTCATAGCATTCTTTACTATAGTTTTAGAGATGACAAGATATGATTGATAGTATGAGAGACAAGAGAAAACCCAACCATAGAGATATCCAATTCTTCCAATGAAGCACTAGAATGCAAGAAACTTCATCTCGCAAACCCTTCAACTTGGCTATCCCCCTTATGAAAAGGTCAACTAGGGGACACAAAGGGTAGCTTGCACCCCCTTATAAATGAGTTAACTAGCATCAAGACATTCTAACATCCCAACGATACTCTTGTGTATGGGCATGAACAAGAAATCTGAAGTTCCTCGCAAGCAGAAAAACAACAGCACAGTAAAACAGATGTAACTCTCATTCTGTTAATCCAATAAAGTTATAGCTTATACCATTGGAAAGCTTATCAAATTCTCCATAACTTCATTGTAGAACACTTTTCCAGATTCCACAGTTAAGTTGGTCGAAAATAGTGCACAACCGAAACTGTCCCAGGTTTCTGACATCACAGATACACCATCTTGTGAATTTCATAACTCCGAAACCAGAACAACTATGAGGGTGATTCTTGTGGTCAGGAAAGGATATTGAAGTCTACTACTATTGTCCAGAATTTTTTTTTATGATTTTTGGTTGTCCAAGAATAGAGGTGTAAACTGATGATTACATGTTGCTTCGAAAAGACGGGATAAGGATAATAGAAGAAAACAAAAACCCCACTATTTTTTTCATTAATCCTTATACCTTAGGCCTATAAACGAAATGAAATTATGGGAAAACACTACAAGATCATTACACTCATTACAAAGATCCAAAACACGCATAAGCATAATGTCAAACCAATTGAACCATAAAAGTTCACACTTCAAACATTGACTCAACTTGTGATACTATCGATTTTATTACATAAGGGACATAACTCCTACTCCTTAAACATGGTGTGGCTGCAGCGGCATCCGGGGTAACATCTCTTGCATGGGGATGAGCGGGACATGTCCTCTAATTCATTGATCTTGGGTAGTCCAGCAAAACATCTTCATTCGTCATTGTCATCAAGTGTTGCTTTCGGGTTAGGCATCACTAACACTTCTTCTGGTGGCAATCTGTGAGTGACTGACTCGCCACTTCCATGGTACAACTGTTGATTCTTTGTAGCGCCCTAAAATTTGCTTCTTTTGCAATAGATGAAAAATGATTTAATTTTGTATTTTAGTGCTCATGAAAATATAGGAAAATAATTTTTTCATTAAACTAAAATTCATCATAGGATGTAGCAACATTGTTGTGCGTACATACTAGTACACTTATTATTTTGTGCTGTGTGGTTTTCGTCCAAATTCAAATTGATTTAAAACTTCTTTTGAAGATGGCTTTGAAAAGAAAAGAAAAAAAATTCCCTCTTCCCTCCTTTCGGCCTGAAGGCCTGATTCCTCACATCTCTCCCTCGGCCTGCTCTAGCCCAGCTCGCCCCTCTGCCTCTCTCTTTCGGCCTGCTTCCACCCGCAGCTGCCACGGCCTAGTCCACTCCATTCCGCGTAGGACCGCCACCGTAGCGGGCTGACCCAGCAGTGAAGCCGCGTCTCACTTGTCCCTCTCTCCCACCATGCGGCCCAGCATGGACAACGAAACAAAAACAAGTAGGAACCCCCAAGTTAGTACTTTAATTAGCCACCTAAGAGTCCTTATTTGGGCATAAGGGATATGACCACTAGTAATACTTAGTATTTAATTTAGGATTTTTACAAATATTTTTTGTTTTAAATACACAAATGACATGTTTAGTGTCGAATCTTGCTCTGATACCAGCTGTAACAAAACCGACCAAATCATAAGAACGTAAATACAAAAACAATCACCGAAGCGATCAAATTCCTGTACTTAAGCTCCCATAATCCCGGTAGTCCGGAAATCACGAAGGATTTCAACCAACTTTCGACATACAAACCAAGACCGTAGTGATTCAACACAACACATCATTCGTTACAACATTTCACAAGTAGCATTCGAATTACATCCATCAGAGTTCAAATAACATATTACAAACCAAGTTTGAGTGTGCGGAAGCAACATAGTTTAGTACAAAACATCATAGTTTTCAAATACATTGCCAAGTCTGAGTCATGTCCCACAAAAGCATTATCAGGTATGAGAACTAGTAGAGACCGCGCCCAATGGTCTAGTCTTCATCCCCAGCTGGGAGAAGGCAGTACTTGCAGCAACCAAAGTAGAACTGGTCATCTGCAACAGGTGGGAGATAAACCCTGAGTACGAGAAGGTACTCAGCTAGACTTACCCGTCCAAACCAGAAATAAAAGACACCAAGGGTCATGCAAGGCTTTTCAGGTGGGCTAGCTTGACATAGTTGCATAAAAGAGCTTATGATTATAGTAACCAATTTAAACTTAACATCAAGCTTATCATCATTTACCTGTCCACTAGATTAGCACATGTACTAGAGCACTCACTTATTAGAAGCAAACAATATTAACCATAGCAGGTATAATAAGGCTGTCATCATCATATCATCATTTCCGAACCATTAGGTTATTAAGTGTATCTACTTTGGAGATAAGCCCATCAAGTTCTCACTAACCGGGAGAGACGGCGACTCGAATCGAATTACAACTCAGCTGAGGGGGTATTCCTAACTCTCACCCTGGCATACTTAGCAAGGGTAGCCGTGGGTTACCTTTGGGACAACTCAGGAACCAAATTCGCGGGTTCGATCAGCGCTAGCGCTCTCAGGGATTACCCTTCTGCCAGGACGATCAGGACTTTTAAATCACCTGCCCTTGGACTCACGCCTACGGCTCCCTTCCGAGGCGTACTTTATACTTATCGACTCCCGGCCTAAGGTGAGCTATCATGGGTTTCCTCATTTTGCCTCCTGGAGACTTAACTATCATGGGTTTCCTCATTGGAAGCACAGTTATCTTATGATCTTCTACGTATGCACTAGAGATAAACGAATGTGACGCACTGTGGTCAAACAACACCATAGTAGTGGCTAAGCTTACTGCAATCAAACCATAAACGACCCCCTTAGCTACATGAGTGGTAATCATATCCACATTGTTCTGACGTCTAGGGATGTAATTTTGCTTGAACTTATTTCCATGCACCTGCTTCTTATGGACATTCTGTCCTGGCTCCTGCTGTTATTGATTCTGGCTTTGATTGCTCTCAACAAACTTCAAACGACAGTCATTCTCATGATGTTGAATCTCACCACAACCATAACCTTCCTCACTAGTAGAAGTATTTGTCTTCATTAAGGTGACAGTAGGAGACAATAGACATGGCTCTTGAGAGCTAAAGTATTGCACGTCATCATTGGATTGCTGATTCTGATCCTAATCTTCACTCCCAAGCAGATTCATAGGGTGTGACTAATATTCTGGTTACGTAGCAAAACGGAGATGAGTGTTTCTTAACTGGCATTGAAGGTCACGCTTTCTCTTCTTCTCTTCCATCTCTCGATGCTTGTTCTCAATTACAATTGCTCTGTCCACCAACATTTGATAGTCGGCAAACACAACGGTCATCAGCTGTAGTTGCAAACCATCAGCCAGTCCTTTCAAAAAGAGTTTTTGCTTCTTAGCATCACTAACTACCTCTCCTAGAGCATAGCATGACAATTGAGTGAACCGGTTATGATACTCACACATTGACATGCCTTGCTTCAAGTTGAGGAACTCATCTTGCTTAAGTTCTACCACACCTAACGGAATATGGTAAGACATGAAACTCTCACTAAACTCCATCCAGCTGATCTGTCCTGCATTGTTGGGACATCCATACTGGTAAGATTCCCACCATTCCTGTGCTATGCCCTAGAGTTGGCCAGACGCATAAAGCACCTTCTCATGGTCATCACACTGAGCTATGTTAAGTTGTCTCTCCACAGCTCTAAGCCAGTCATCCGCTTCTATTGGGTCACTTGTATGAGAGAATGTCGGTGGGTGTCCCATCATAAATTCACCATGCTTGTCAATAGGTGGTGCTCCTTGTGGGTTGTTCAACACACTTTGAACAATAGTCTGTAATAGTTGAGTCTGTGTCATCAAGCTTGCTCTATAAATGGGGTATTTGATGGCGGCAGATTAGTAGTGGAAACATTACTTCCAGCACCTTGTGAAGCACTTCTCCTAGTAGCAACCATCTGTTCTTAACATGTTTGTATTAGGATTCAGTCATTCATAGCATTCTTTACTATAGTTTTAGAGATGACAAGATATGATTGATAGTATGAGAGACAAGAGAAAACCCAACCATAGAGATATCCAATTCTTCCAATGAAGCACTAGAATGCAAGAAACTTCATCTCGCAAACCCTTCAACTTGGCTATCCCCCTTATGAAAAGGTCAACTAGGGGACACAAAAGGGTAGCTTGCACCCCCTTATAAATGAGTTAACTAGCATCAAGACATTCTAACATCCCAACGATACTCTTGTGTATGGGCATGAACAAGAAATCTGAAGTTCCTCGCAAGCAGAAAAACAACAGCACAGTAAAACAGATGTAACTCTCATTCTGTTAATCCAATAAAGTTATAGCTTATACCATTGGAAAGCTTATCAAATTCTCCATAACTTCATTGTAGAACACTTTTCCAGATTCCACAGTTAAGTTGGTCGAAAATAGTGCACAACCGAAACTGTCCCAGGTTTCTGACATCACAGATACACCATCTTGTGAATTTCATAACTCCGAAACCAGAACAACTATGAGGGTGATTCTTGTGGTCAGGAAAGGATATTGAAGTCTACTACTATTGTCCAGAATTTTTTTTTATGATTTTTGGTTGTCCAAGAATAGAGGTGTAAACTGATGATTACATGTTGCTTCGAAAAGACGGGATAAGGATAATAGAAGAAAACAAAAACCCCACTATTTTTTTCATTAATCCTTATACCTTAGGCCTATAAACGAAATGAAATTATGGGAAAACACTACAAGATCATTACACTCATTACAAAGATCCAAAACACGCATAAGCATAATGTCAAACCAATTGAACCATAAAAGTTCACACTTCAAACATTGACTCAACTTGTGATACTATCGATTTTATTACATAAGGGACATAACTCCTACTCCTTAAACATGGTGTGGCTGCAGCGGCATCCGGGGTAACATCTCTTGCATGGGGATGAGCGGGACATGTCCTCTAATTCATTGATCTTGGGTAGTCCAGCAAAACATCTTCATTCGTCATTGTCATCAAGTGTTGCTTTCGGGTTAGGCATCACTAACACTTACTGGTGGCAATCCTGTAGTGACCTGACTCTGGCCACTTCCATGGTACAACTGTTGATTCTTTGTAGCGCCCTAAAATTTGCTTCTTTTGCAATAGATGAAAAATGATTTAATTTTGTATTTTAGTGCTCATGAAAATATAGGAAAATAATTTTTTCATTAAACTAAAATTCATCATAGGATGTAGCAACATTGTTGTGCGTACATACTAGTACACTTATTATTTTGTGCTGTGTGGTTTTCGTCCAAATTCAAATTGATTTAAAACTTCTTTTGAAGATGGCTTTGAAAAGAAAAGAAAAAAAAATCCCTCTTCCCTCCTTTCGGCCTGAAGGCCTGATTCCTCACATCTCTCCCTCGGCCTGCTCCAGCCCAGCTCGCCCCTCTGCCTCTCTCTTTCGGCCTGCTTCCACCCGCAGCTGCCACGGCCTAGTCCACTCCATTCCGCGTAGGACCGCCACCGTAGCGGGCTGACCCAGCAGTGAAGCCGCGTCTCACTTGTCCCTCTCTCCCACCATGCGGCCCAGCATGGACAACGAAACAAAAACAAGTAGGAACCCCCAAGTTAGTACTTTAATTAGCCACCTAAGAGTCCTTATTTGGGCATAAGGGATATGACCACTAGTAATACTTAGTATTTAATTTAGGATTTTTACAAATATTTTTGTTTTAAATACACAAATGACATGTTTAGTGTCGAATCTTGCTCTGATACCAGCTGTAACAAAACCGACCAAATCATAAGAACGTAAATACAAAAACAATCACCGAAGCGATCAAATTCCTGTACTTAAGCTCCCATAATCCCGGTAGTCCGGAAATCACGAAGGATTTCAACCAACTTTCGACATACAAACCAAGACCGTAGTGATTCAACACAACACATCATTCGTTACAACATTTCACAAGTAGCATTCGAATTACATCCATCAGAGTTCAAATAACATATTACAAACCAAGTTTGAGTGTGCGGAAGCAACATAGTTTAGTACAAAACATCATAGTTTTCAAATACATTGCCAAGTCTGAGTCATGTCCCACAAAAGCATTATCAGGTATGAGAACTAGTAGAGACCGCGCCCAATGGTCTAGTCTTCATCCCTAGCTGGGAGAAGGCAGTACTTGCAGCAACCAAAGTAGAACTGGTCATCTGCAACAGGTGGGAGATAAACCCTGAGTACGAGAAGGTACTCAGCTAGACTTACCCGTCCAAACCAGAAATAAAAGACACCAAGGGTCATGTAAGGCTTTTCAGGTGGGCTAGCTTGACACAGTTGCATAAAAGAGCTTATGATTATAGTAACCAATTTAAACTTAACATCAAGCTTATCATCATTTACCTGTCCACTAGATTAGCACCTGTACTAGAGCACTCACTTATTAGGAGCAAACAATATTAACCATAGCAGGTATAATAAGGCTGTCATCATCATATCATCATTTCCGAACCATTAGGTTATTAAGTGTATCTACTTTGGAGATAAGCCCATCAAGTTCTCACTAACCGGGAGAGACGGCGACTCGAATCGAATTACAACTCAGTTGAGGGGGTATTCCTAACTCTCACCCTGGCATACTTAGCAAGGGTAGCCGTGGGTTACCTTTGGGACAACTCAAGAACCAAATTCGCGGGTTCGATCAGCGCTAGCGCTCTCAGGGATTACCCTTCTGCCAGGACGATCAGGACTTTTAAATCACCTGCCCTTGGACTCACGCCTACGGCTCCCTTCCGAGGCGTACTTTATACTTATCGACTCCCAGCCTAAGGTGAGCTATCATGGGTTTCCTCATTTTGCCTCCTGGAGACTTAACTATCATGGGTTTCCTCATTGGAAGCACAGTTATCTTATGATCTTCTACGTATGCACTAGAGATAAACGAATGTGACGCACTGTGGTCAAACAACACCATAGTAGTGGCTAAGCTTACTGCAATCAAACCATAAACGACCCCCTTAGCTACATGAGTGGTAATCATATCCACATTGTTCTGACGTCTAGGGATGTAATTTTGCTTGAACTTATTTCCATGCACCTGCTTCTTATGGACATTCTGTCCTGGCTCCTGCTGTTATTGATTCTGGCTTTGATTGCTCTCAACAAACTTCAAACGACAGTCATTCTCATGATGTTGAATCTCACCACAACCATAACCTTCCTCACTAGTAGAAGTATTTGTCTTCATTAAGGTGACAGTAGGAGACAATAGACATGGCTCTTGAGAGCTAAAGTATTGCACGTCATCATTGGATTGCTGATTCTGATCCTAATCTTCACTCCCAAGCAGATTCATAGGGTGTGACTAATATTCTGGTTACGTAGCAAAACGGAGATGAGTGTTTCTTAACTGGCATTGAAGGTCACGCTTTCTCTTCTTCTCTTCCATCTCTCGATGCTTGTTCTCAATTACAATTGCTCTGTCCACCAACATTTGATAGTCGGCAAACACAACGGTCATCAGCTGTAGTTGCAAACCATCAGCCAGTCCTTTCAAAAAGAGTTTTTGCTTCTTAGCATCACTAACTACCTCTCCTAGAGCATAGCATGACAATTGAGTGAACCGGTTATGATACTCACACATTGACATGCCTTGCTTCAAGTTGAGGAACTCATCTTGCTTAAGTTCTACCACACCTAACGGAATATGGTAAGACATGAAACTCTCACTAAACTCCATCCAAACCGATCATCCTGCATTGTTGGGACATCCATCTGGTAAGATTCCCACCATTCCTGTGCTATGCCCTAGAGTTGGCCAGACGCATAAAGCACCTTCTCATGGTCATCACACTGAGCTATGTTAAGTTGTCTCTCCACAGCTCTAAGCCAGTCATCCGCTTCTATTGGGTCACTTGTATGAGAGAATGTCGGTGGGTGTCCCATCATAAATTCACCATGCTTGTCAATAGGTGGTGCTCCTTGTGGGTTGTTCAACACACTTTGAACAATAGTCTGTAATAGTTGAGTCTGTGTCATCAAGCTTGCTCTATAAATGGGGTATTTGATGGCGGCGGATTAGTAGTGGAAACATTACTTCCAGCACCTTGTGAAGCACTTCTCCTAGTAGCAACCATCTGTTCTTAACATGTTTGTATTAGGATTCAGTCATTCATAGCATTCTTTACTATAGTTTTAGAGATGACAAGATATGATTGATAGTATGAGAGACAAGAGAAAACCCAACCATAGAGATATCCAATTCTTCCAATGAAGCACTAGAATGCAAGAAACTTCATCTCGCAAACCCTTCAACTTGGCTATCCCCCTTATGAAAAGGTCAACTAGGGGACACAAAAGGGTAGCTTGCACCCCCTTATAAATGAGTTAACTAGCATCAAGACGTTCTAACATCCCAACGATACTCTTGTGTATGGGCATGAACAAGAAATCTGAAGTTCCTCGCAAGCAGAAAAACAACAGCACAGTAAAACAGATGTAACTCTCATTCTGTTAATCCAATAAAGTTATAGCTTATACCATTGGAAAGCTTATCAAATTCTTCATAACTTCCTTGTAGAACACTTTTCCAGATTCCACAGTTAAGTTGGTCGAAAACAGTGCACAACCGAAACTGTCCCAGGTTTCTGACATCACAGATACACCATCTTGTGAATTTCATAACTCCGAAACCAGAACAACTATGAGGGTGATTCTTGTGGTCAGGAAAGGATATTGAAGTCTACTACTATTGTCCAGAATTTTTTTCTATGATTTTTGGTTGTCCAAGAATAGAGGTGTAAACTGATGATTACAGGTTGCTTCGAAAAGACGGGATAAGGATAATAGAAGAAAACAAAAACCCCACTATTTTTTTCATTAATCCTTATACCTTAGGCCTATGAACTAAATGAAATTATGGGAAAACACTACAAGATCATTACACTCATTACAAAGATCCAAAACACGCATAAGCATAATGTCAAACCAATTGAACCATAAAAGTTCACACTTCAAACATTGACTCAACTTGTGATACTATCGATTTTATTACATAAGGGACATAACTCCTACTCCTTAAACATGGTGTGGCTGCAGCGGCATCCGGGGTAACATCTCTTGCATGGGGATGAGCGGGACATGTCCTCTAATTCATTGATCTTGGGTAGTCCAGCAAAACTTCTTCATTCGTCATTGTCATCAAGTGTTGCTTTCGGGTTAGGCATCACTAACACTTACTGGTGGCAATCCTGTAGTGACCTGACTCTGGCCACTTCCATGGTACAACTGTTGATTCTTTGTTGCGCCCTAAAATTTGCTTCTTTTGCAATAGATGAAAAATGAATTAATTTTGTATTTTAGTGCTCATGAAAATATAGGAAAATAATTTTTTCATTAAACTAAAATTCATCATAGGATGTAGCAACATTGTTGTGCGTACATACTAGTACACTTATTCTTTTGTGCTGTGTGGTTTTCGTCCAAATTCAAATTGATTTGAAACTTCTTTTGAAGATGGCTTTGAAAAGAAAAGAAAAAAAAAGAAAAAGAAAATCCCTCTTCCCTCCTTTCGGCCTGAAGGCCTGATTCCTCACATCTCTCCCTCGGCCTGCTCCGGCCCAGCTCGCCCCTCTCCCTCTCTCTTTCGGCCTGCTTCCACCCGCAGCTGCCACGGCCTAGTCCACTCCATTCCGCGTAGGACCGCCACCGTAGCGGGCTGACCCAGCAGTGAAGCCGCGTCTCACTTGTCCCTCTCTCCCACCATGCGGCCCAGCAAGCGGCCCAATGAGGCAGAAGCCCGAGCGAGCGCTCTTCTCTCCCTTTCTCTGGCTGACAGCCTGACTGTAACACCCCTGGTGTTATGAGCTTGCTTAGCACCAAGATTTAGACCTAAGATGATTTACCGAAGAGAGTTTCTCAGATTTTAAATTTAAAACACTTCAACTTATGTTTAAAAGTATCATTTTTGGCGAATTATATTGAACAAACTAGTTAAGTAGTTCTTAGATGTTTTATTTCTACGAGTTAGTATGACCTATGGACTAGTGTATGAAATGCCTAGTGGTTGAAATTAATTAGGTTTAGACAAATTAAAAATTTCAGCAAAAGCGCTAGTAGATGTTAGTTCAAACTGAAACCTTTAATTTTCTAAGTATGGAAAGGTAGTAGACAATTCTATTTTGGTAATTAAATTCTAGCTAAAATACCTAAACACTAGCTTCATGTAATTGTATAGTTAATTGCATCAAGGTGAGTACTTGAGTATGGTATAGGTTGTAGTCACGATGGGAGTCATGTTGTGCTCATAAAAATTACCCAAATTCTGTAGAACGCGCGGTGAATCACATGTCGGTGCTTTGTTCGCGAACGGGTGTTCGGCGTGACATGCCCATCTTGGCATGCATCTAACTCCTCCTCGAGTTACTCCCTGGCCTTGGCGATTGCTTTGCCAAATAGTTGGCACTATGGGCTTAAGGTTAGGGAAATTAGTTGAACTTCATCCAGGGTCATTAGCGGTTTTTGCATCGCTTTAAAAATTGTGCGTGTTGCCGTTTAGGTCGTTGGGCTCCCGTGGCTGCGGTCACCACGCGAGCCTAGTGCCGTGGCTGCCCTGCCGCTCCTGGCCATGGCCGCTGCTCCACTGGCCGCACATCGGGCCGGGGTGGGCAATGCTCGTCTCCACGGGACTAGGCTAGGGTCGCCGTCGGCGAGGCCATGAGCGGGCCGAGCCGACGCCGTGGTGGCCACCGTCTAGCCAATGTGGCAACTGCCTCGCCCCTCGTTCCACCTACCGCAATGATGTTTCGGTCACCCTAGAGATGGGATGCTTCCCTGTCCTGCCTATGCTGCTGCCGCCGCACTGTGGCCATCTGGTCCCAGTCGCAGTGCCATGGTGACGCTCCTCTGCCTGCCTTGTCCCGCTAGCCACCATGGAGAGCTCTGCTCGGGTTTGGCTGACTCAATTCATGCACGCCGCGCCAAAGCTCCTCCGTCTTGTCACTTGGGTGCATGGGTTCGAGTGGCTTCTAATGGCTGAAGCCGCCATCTTAATCTGCTTGAGCTCGTTCACATATTCCTCCACGAAATGCACACGGCCAGAGCTCTGTGCAGCCGCCTATCGGTTGAGCTAGCTCACGGCTCCATGGTCCGATTACTCACGCCAGTAAGTGGCTTAGGGAGCCAACTAGACACTCTATCTTCCCCATCTCTGGCCGAGCACTACCAACCTCCAATTTGGTATTTTGCTCAGGGTCCGCCCGAGTGCCACCGTGACCTCAAACTTGGGGGTAAGGCGGCGATAGTTCGATTTTTTGTAATCGGAAGCTCGCTTGACCTCCTTCGCTTGGTGCTCATGTTGTTTTGTCTAGGTAATTCGTCATCGCTGTGGTGACGCACCGGTGCCACGCTTGGCACGCCATCATGAGGTGTGGGCACATGTGGTCAGGTCACCTCGTCGCTCCTCTGCCTTAACCACCACCGTAGCGCGAACCCTGGTGAGCTACTGGTGCTCATCCATCACCGCCACTACCTCGGTAGAGCATTAGGCTACCGAAACGAGCATGCCATGGCATGGCTCCACCCGTCACCATGGCTAGCCCTCGGTAGTGCGCCGTTAAGCTCCCTACCGCTACCTAGGAGTGCGCGCTTAGCAGTAAGCAAAGGCCGGCTCTTTATCCCCATCATAGAAAGCTTTGAGTGCTCAGCGCAGCCGCCATGCCATTGGTCACCATGCCGGCGAACACGGGGTAGAGCAGGGGCCTCCCCATGGTAAAGGTGACATATTCTAGGGTCCTTAGAGCAAAGCTTGTCTTTGGTGTAATAGTGCTTGGTAACGCAGCGCGATAATCTGCGAAGCTGAGGGCTTTTCTACAAAAGGTGCGGGGGCACACGCAGGCTCCCTATTGTGGGCCACCTGTTGGGCCGGCCTGCTATGCGCGTGGCAGGTCCTGGGCGGTCCGTTTAAGTTGCTGGGCTGAATCGTTGGCCACCGGCCTTTTCTTTTTCTAAAGCGTTTTCCAAATTAGTTTCTAAGGTAAATTTGTAGATTCAAGATAAGTTTGTGTAGATGTCCAAAAATTGTGAAACTAATTTTGTTAAGTTTCTAAAATCATGATCTACCTGCTGGTTCATAGGGTTCTAAAATGTTTCATGATTGCTTTAAATATTTTGATAGGCTCTAAAATTATTAAAGTATGAACTTGAAGGAATTTTTGTGGCAAAATAATGATATGTTGGCTTTGAAAATTTTATAGTAGCTTCACCATATTATTATGCGCTTCCTACAATTTTTGTAGCTCTAGAATAATTAGTTTGCTAGAATATCTATTAAGCTCTGGTTTGAGAAGGTATTAAATCAGTAAAATGAATTAAGGATATATCTGGGGATTTTGTAGCTAAAATACTTATTGGGAAGTAATGCCTCGTCCGATAACATGGATGCGTAGCCTAATACGTTAGTCACTAGAGCCAGCTTGTTAGTTTAGCAGCATAATCGTATTTTAGATTTGCGATTGACGTGATTATTTATGTTTCTGCGTTGCATCAACGTATTTCATGATAGGAGCGATGTTGGATCGCGGAGTCATCTAGAGTAGCGGAAGTAGATGGTGACTTGATGATCATGCCACCATGATGAACAACTAACTTGGTTATATTTTACCTAGGCAAGCACCGATGCATAACCCCTATTATTTTGCACTTTATTTTATGATTGTGCAATAAGTTTTAAGGAGCTGAATGAAACCTACTTGCATATATATATCCTTATCCTATGAGTCTTACTAGTATGATAGGATCATGTAGATTACCATGCTACAGGACTCCGGTAAAAGTCAAATGATTTCCTGTCACTCGCGAGAGATAGGAAATATATTATTGTTACTACTATCATGTTACTATCACAAGAAATATATATGGATAATAATTGGAGACCGGGCGGGACCATATTTTGGATTTGGATTTAGACTTGGTTAGGTAACCGAGCGAGGCTCTGGTTGCATTTGTCCTGCCAGTGTCAATTGAGGACCGTCCATTGCTATGGATGGTAGTCAGGCCACGGACTTATTATCCCGAGCACATACTTTTTTACGGGAGTAGGAAGACTTGTTACTCTCTTGTCATGGGTTCCGGCTCTTTTCGAACCGACTATTAGGGGTGGGTATTAGGTGGAGGTCTAAGCACCATACCAAGACCGGGTCTCAGGTGATGGGGGCTTGGAGTCCAAGTCTGGATGGAGACCTGGACCCCTTAACAAGAGTGGAGCGGGTTGGTCTTGTTTGTGCCTAGGGTACAAGCGAGGCATGTGTTTCGGGGTACCCAGCTAGGATACATTGGATCACAAATCGCCGTGTGATATAGTATGACTTGGCTATGGTCTAGCACCGTAGTAAGAACTAAAACATAGAAGGTGATAAAATTAGTTGGAATTGCTTACCACATGCTTGAAAGTGGCATAGGTGCTTTCCTATAATAGTTAGATAATGAACTAATGATGACTGCTAATAAAATTGAATATAAGGATGCACATTTAGTAATGCTCCTGTAGATGCAATAACCCACAAGCTAGATAGCCTTGCATATCCTTGGAGTCTTTTCTTCCCCGGATGGGTAAGTCTTACAGAGTACAATTGAGTACTCAGGATTTGTTGTACCATGTTGCAGGTGATAGGTGGATGCTAGAGCAGACACTTGTGTGTGGCAACCTCCTGGTGGGCATAGCGAGGATTTCCTTTACGTTGCGGACATAGAGTTTATTCGAAACTTCTAGCCTAAATGTTTTATAATGGAAAAAACTTATAACCTACTATTATGTATATAGCTGATCATCATGTTAATGTTTAACTTGTCATTAAATGATTTTATCTCCGCTAGCACTCTAATAACGATGTATAATCCGCTGTTATAATCAATTGGTGTAATACACTAATGCTGCATTAAAAGAGATGTAACAAAGGGTTAGAAATGTTGTAAGCTTTATCCTCTCATTTATGATCCTGATGGAAAAATGTGGATTTTTGAGTTCTCCCTCGGGGTGTGCTCGACAGAACTGCATAGTTAAGTGCTCTCTCTTAGGTACTTAGTGTCTAATGGAAGACAAGTACCCTTGGGAGGGCATTAGATTAGTCAGTTCTACCACAGGTGGTATCAGAACCTAAATGAGGAAATAAAGCTTTGAAACCCTTTTCTAAACTAAAATTTGATAACCTATTTTAGCAAAAAGTTAGGGCGTTTGCATACGAAGTATATAAGTAGTCCTATTGTTATTGATAAGTATCCGGAATAGGTTTAACTAGGTTTTTCTCTGGTGGATTGACTCTTGCGTAGTATACGATCTTTAAGTCTGTCGTGTTGGTATTGCCTTGGTTGTAGTGCCCGTATTGCTTGTAGATGCACCATCCATAGGTGTCACGCGTGTCGTATTGTGCACGACTGACCGGTCCTAGTTTAGGAATTACTGCGGTACTGTGGCTTCGTGCTTCATGTTCATCTGTGGTTCACACTTACCATGGCTGATGTTTTTCGTACTCCCTTCTGCGCTCTTGTCGGATCCTTGCCTTGCAGCCATACTCGCCCTTTATGGCTTCGGACATCATTCGCCTCAAGCGCATAAAAATTTCTGTTGTTCCACTTGTAGTAACTCCGTGTAGGAAGCAAAGGTGGACTGCACCAGGTCCACTGACCACTCTGCCATTACAAAGGGGGCTTGGCCTAGCCATTGGTACCACCATTTGATGCACTCTAGCTCATCTAGCCTTCTTCTTGAGCAAGCCTTTCACTCAATCTTTCCTTGCAACCATCGCCAGGGATGGTAGGAGCCTGGGTTAGCAGCCACTGTCTGAGCACTGAGGGTTTTCCCAAAATCCTGTTTGCCACTCTGCAAAAACTCGGAGTCAAAGATCTTCCCGAGTATGAGGGCCATGAGTATGAGAAAGTTGGCATTGAGCCATGTGAGGTTACCATCTATATTGGGAAGAGAGAAGAGTTCCCTGACATCGCTGAAGCCTAGAATGTGATCGCAACCAGGTTTTGCTTCATTGACACCTACCAGGTTGTGGCCCGCAAAGCCTTGCGGTATCTTTGCCAGATCTATGAAGAGCCCATTGCTCGTACCCCCATGAGGTTCTTTTCACCCTTGGAAAAGAATTGATGGGTATGGAGGGCTCACATGGAGGCTTTGCAAGGGTGGGATGTGCAATAAGATAGTCCCACCGTGGTGCACTTGACCACGTACTTGATTGCTCTAGATGAGCAGTATGACCGGTAGGCCGTGGAGCTGAGGGAGTGCCTCTACTGAGCTGAGGAAGCCGAGATGTTCTCTAGGATGCTCCAAGTGTAGCTCGCCGAAGCACACGCCAATGTGGCAGCTATAGAAAGTCATGAGACTGCCATGTCGGAAGCTCTAAAGGTGGCCGAAGATTGGCACATCTAGCAGCTAGAGGATGCCTACCTTGTCACCAGGGCCAAGCATCGGATGTTGGCCGCTGAAAGGCAGGATCCCTTGATCTTGGAGGGAATCCCTGTCCACCTATCGGAAAGACGAAGAATCGATGTTGCAATGCCGCTAGCACCTCCACCCTCAGAGATATCAGAAGTAGAGTCATTGCTTCCCCTCACTCAGCCACCACCAAGAGAGGAGGCAGATCCATAGATGGAGCGGTAGAAGAATCCACCTAGCCCAGGAGTGAAGCTGTGGGTCCGACAGAGTAGATTAGTTGCCTTGAGAAGATGTACCATAGTTAGTAGTGCCTTTCATCGCTGTCCTCTAGTATTGGTAATCTTTTCATTGTATTTCTTTCGTAGTTGTTGAGATTGTTCGATCGTAGGGAAGGTGAACAATGTGTCATGAATGGGAGAGTGAGTGCCTGTATGTTGTTCTAGTATAAGGCCATTGGAATGTGCATTTTGTTTACTTCGTTGTGTTTATTGTGTCCATCTGCCCTTAGGTCTCGTTAGACGTGCTTAGGATTTTCAAGACGACGTTAAGTAGGTGACAGGAGAAGCTACTATTTACATACAAGCAAGACTGGCTATGATTGGATAACCTTGAACACTGTACCAACTAATTGTGGATGTCCTAACATAGCACTTGAGTTTCCTTGAACTATATCCATCATGGGATTTGATTTCCTTGTTCTTTGTTGTGAAAGGAACCCTTATTGTCTGAATCTTCCCTTGCAATACTCCTCTGATTTTGTGGTCTATGACCCCACTGCTTCTACCGTGTGTAAGTTGGTAAAGAGGACTGATAAATAGCTTATGGTGCCACAACAAAACCAGGGGGCCCTATGGAACAGCTGCCACATGGTGACGCTGCTCGGCACACACTGGTATTGAGGTTGTGACCAGTAGCTTTGCCAAGTTACACTGCTGCACCACCCTTGCTATAAATTACTCTCCTTGGAAAATGTTCTAGTGTTCGAGCGGGAAATCCACAATGGGTTGATGAAATAGTGTCCTTCAAAGAGACCGAGATGGCGTGGTTTTGGAGGAAGTACATCTGTCGTGGTATTAATCTACATGAAAGATGGGTGTGGCCGAGAAAGGAAAGAAAAAGAAGAGTAGCATGGAAGAGTTAGCCCTTAGGTAGTCGGAGTGATCGGAAAGCCTGAGTGAATGTCATGTCCCATGCTCTACGTCTAGCTTGACCGTACTATGCATGCTGGGTCATTTTGCTATGTGCCCTGCAGATGCCGTCAGTGTCGGGCCCATGAGCACCCCGTTCTTGCGTGGCCACGACATCGTGCCGCACTCGCTGTCCTCGTGTATTGTGTGCTTCTCCTCCTGTCGGTTCTCAATCCCATGCCCTTGTCCCTGTACCGGACCCCCTCTCTCCTTTTCTTCTTTTGAGGGCATGACCGTCCACACATCTCCTCGCCAAGCGAATCCCCTCTCTTCCTTCTCCTCTCTCCACTTGTGCTTGCACTGGGAGCGCACCATGGCTGACTTTATCTCCACTTTGTGAATCACCAGTGCCTTCTGTCCCTGCCACCTCCACTTCTAGTGCGCTGTGTCCATCTCCGCACCACTATAAGATGCCCTCAGCCCTTGCTCTCCTCTTGCATCCCCATTCCCCTTAAATCCGAAGCAGAGCTACGAGATCCAATCGTCATTCGTGGAACTAGGGTAGTCAGTCAAAGGTGATTGTGAAATCTGAGAAGAAGAAAGGATCTAGATTTCTATTAAAGAAGTTCATGTCCCCTTTGGTTAGTTTGGTCTCAGGGTTCATGATGTTTGAGTTCTCAGTCTCCTATTTCTGTATCTGTTGGACATATGCCATGTTTTGGATAATCATTTTCTTGTTGTTTCTTCATTGTCCTCATCTATCTCGACTTCTGGATTAAGCCTCGGTTGTACTAGGTTGCTCTTAACCATGTATCCCTAAATCCCTGTGTGGTTTAGTGTTCAACATCGTGTAATCTTCTGTGTAATTTCAGATCTGCAAAATGTAATGGCATTTTCCCCTTTTCTGATTCTTGTTTCGAATCTTAGGACGAGATTCTATTAAGGGGGGAAAGGTTGCAACACCCCCGGTGTTACGAGATTGCTTAGCACCAAGATTTAGATGTAACAGGATTTACCGAAGCGAGTTTCTTGGATTTTAAATTTAAAACACTTTAACTTCATCTAGGGTCGTTAGCAGTTTTTGCATCGCTTTAAAAATCATGTGTCTTGCTGTGTTGGCCGTTGGGCTACCATGGCCGCGGTCACCACGTGAGCCTGGCGCTGCGGCTGCCCAGCCGCTCTTGGCTAGGGCCGCTACTCCACTGGCCACACATCGGGCCGGGGTGGGCAACACTCATCTCCGTGGGACCAAGCTGGGGTCGCGGCCAGTGAGGCCATGAGTGGGCCAAGCCAACGCCGTGGTGGCCACCGTCTAGCCAATGTGGCGACTGCCCCACCCCTCGTTGCACCTATCGCAATGCTGTTTCGGTCACCCTGGAGACAGGACGCTTCCCTACCCTACCTATGCCACTGCCGCCACACCGTGGCCATCCGGTCCCAGTCGCAGTGCTGAGGTGATGGTCCTTTGTCTGCCTTGTCCCACTAGCCGCCATAGAGAGCTCTGCTCGGGTTTGGCCAACACAATTCATGCACGCCGTGCCAAAGTTGCTCTGTCTCATCACTTGGGTGCATGGGTTCGAGTGCCAGCTAATGGCCGGAGTGGCCATCTTAATCCGCCTGAGCTTGTTCACATATTCCTCCACGAAACGACCATGACTAGAGCTCCATACCGCCACCCATCAGTTTAGCTACCTCATGGCTCCACAGTCCAATTACTCGCACCAGTAAGTGGATTAGGGAGCCAACTAGACACTCTATCTTCCCCATCTCCAGCCATGCACTACCGACCTCCAATTTGGTATTTTTCTTAGGGTCGGCCGGAGCGCTGTCGTGACCTCGAACTTGGGGGTAAGGCGGCGATAGTTCAATTGTTTGTAACCAGAAGCTCACCTTAACCTCCTTTGCTTGGTGCTCGTGTTGTTTTGTCTAGGGAATCCACCATCAGAACAGTGATGCACTAGTGCCATGCTTGGCACACTGCCATGAGGTGCAAGCACACATGGCCAGGTCGCCACGTCGCTCCTCTACCGCAACCACCACCACAACATGAACCCTGGTGAGCTACTGGTGCTCATCCATCATCGCCACTACCTCGGTAGAGCCTTAGGCCACCGAAACGAGCACGCAGTGGCATGGCCCTACCTGTCGCTGGGGCTAGCCCTCGGTAGTGTGCCGTTAAGCTCCCCACCACTACCTAGGAGTGCGTGCTTAGCGATAAGCAAAGGATGGCTCTTTATCCCCGTCGTAGCAAGCTTCTAGTGCTCGACGTAGCTGCCATGCCACTGGTCATCGTGCCAGCGAACGTGGGGTAGAGCAGGGGTCTCCCCATGGTAATGGCGACATATTCCAAGGTCCTTAGAGCAAAGCTTGTCTCTAGTGTAATAGTGCTTCGCAACGCCGCACGATAATCTATGAAGCTAAGGGCTTTTCTGCAAAAGTTGTGGAGGCACGTGCATGCTCCCCATCGTGGGACACTTGTTGGGCTGGCCTGCTATGCACATGGCAGCTCCCAAGCAGGCCGCTTAGGTTGCTGGGCCGAATCGTTGGCCACCGGCCTTTTCTTTTTCTAAAGCATTTTCCAAATTAGTTTCTAAGGTAAATTTGTAAATTCAAGATAAATTTGTGTAGATGTCCAAAAATTGTAAAACTAATTTTGTTAAGTTTCTAAAATCATGATCTACCTGCTAGTGTATTTGGTTCAAAGGGTTCTAAAATGTTTCATGGTTGCTTTAAATATTTTGACATGCTCTAAAATTATTAAAGTATGAACTTGTTGGAATTTTTGTGGCAAAATAATGATAGTGTTAGCTTTGAAAATTTTGCAGTAGTTTCACCATATTATTATGTGCTTCCTGCAATTTTTGTAGCTCCATAATAATTAGTTTGCTAGAATACCTATTAAGCTTTGGTTTGAGAAGGTATCAAATCAATGAAATGAATTAAGGATATATCTGGGGATTTTGTAGCTAAAATACTTATTGGGAAGTAATGCCTTGTCTGATAACTTGGATGCATAGCCTAGTACATTAGTCACTAGAGCCAGCTCGTTAGTTTAGCAGCGTAATCATATTTTGGAGTTGCGATTGCCGTGATTATTTACGTCTCCGCGTTGCATCCATGTATTTCATGATAGGAGAGATGTTGGATCGCGGAGTCGTCTAGAGTAGCAGAAGTAGATGGTGACTTGATGATCATGCCACCATGATGAACTACTAACTTGGTTATATTTTACCCAGGCAAGCCCTGGTGCATAACCCCTATTATTCTGCACTTTATTTTTTGCTTGTGCATTAAGTTTTAAGGAGTTGAATAAAACCCACTTGCATATATATATATATATATCCTTATCCTATGAGTCTTACTAGTATGATAGGATCGTGTAGATTGCCATGCTATAGGACTCTAGCTCTTTCCGGACTGACTTTTAGGGGTGGTATTAGGTGGAGGTCTAAGCACCATACCGAGGCCGGGTCTCAGGTGATGGGGGCTTGGAGTCCAAGTTTGGACGGGGGACCTAGACCCCTTGACAAGAGTGGAGCGGGTTGGTCTTGTTTGTGTCTGAGGTACAAGCAAGGCATGTGTTTCAGGGTACCCAGCTTGGATACATTGGTTTGCGAACCGCCATGTGATACAGTACGACTTGGCTATGGTGTAGCACCATAGTAAGAACTAAAACATAGAAGGTGATAAAATTGGTTCGGATTGCTTACCACCTGCTTGAAAGTAGCATAGGTGCTTACCTAGAATAGTTAGATAATGAACTAATGATGATTGCTAATAAAATTGAATATAAGGATGCACGTTTAGTAATGCTCCTGCAGATGCAATAACCCACAAGCCAGATAGCCTTGCATATCCTTGGAGTCTTTTCTTTCCCCTGATGGGTAAGTCTTGCGGAGTACAATTGAGTACTCAGGGTTTGTTCTACCATGTTGCAGGTGTGAGGTGGATGATAGGGCTGACACTTGTGTGCGGGAACCTCCTGGTGGGCTCAGTGAGGATTTCGTTTACGTTGTGGACATAGAGTTTATTCAAAACTTCCAGCCAAAATGTTTTACAACGGAAAAACTTATAACCTACTATTATGTATATAGATGATCATCATGTTAATGTTTAACTTGTCATTAAATGATTTTATCTCCGCTGGCACTCTAATAACGATGTATAATCCGCTGTTATAATCAATTGGTGTAATACTCTAATGCTGCATTAAAAGAGATGTAAGAAAGGGTTAGAAATGTTGTAAGCTTTATCCTCTCATTTATGATCTTGATGGAAAAATGTAGATTTTTGAGTTCTCCCTTGGGGTGTGCTCGACTGAACTACATAGTTAAGTGCTCTCTCTTGGATACTTAGTGTCTAATGGAAGATAAGTACCCTTGGTAGGGCATTAGATTTGGCAGTTCTACCACACCGACCCCACGCTCTCCTCTCGCTGACTAGTAGGACCCACATGTCATTCGTCTCCCACCTCCAGCCTTGCTCGAGCGGGACTCTAACCCGAGCCAGGAGTCTGCCGCTGCTCCAACTCAGCCTCGTATTCGCCCGATTTGGCGTGACCTCCATCCTAAGCTCCCTATAAAGCTCCATGACCCCCTCCGCATCCATCTGTGCCACCGCTCTAGCCTTGGCTTCGCATTGCCACCGCATTTCAATTCTCGCTGAGCTCGTGTTCACCATGGTAGCCTCTCCAACTCCGGGAAGCCCTTAGGTGAGTTTGCCATGCTCCACTCTCTCTCCCGGTGCCTTCCCCATGTCGAAACATGGCCCGTAGGTGCTTCCCCAAGCACGCCAGCGAGCTCCTCGCCGCCGTTAATGGTCGGCCACGGTGCCGGTGACTGTTCTAGCTAGTGGGATAGGCCCAAGCACCCATAGCCGTCCGATCTAGATTTTAATGACCGGCCACAGTGCTAGCATCTCTAAGAGTCCTCCACGTATTTAATTATATAACCCACGGTCCCTGACCCGAATTCAAAATCTGATTTTAATTATTTCAATTCGAAACTGAGTTCTATCTATTTACAAAAATGCCACTGCCTTCATTAGGCCATATCTTATACGTTTTAGCTTCGATTTGACCCATTCAAGTTGCGTTAGATTCATAGCGATGAGATCTACGCGTTAGTAATAATGTTTACCATGTTAATTGCTCTAGAATTTCATGGTTTAAATCCTAACTTGAATAATAATTATGCAACTAGATTTTGTAAATAAAATATGATTTGTTTTACTTTAGTTTTATAATTCTAATCCAAATTTGACTTAATTCAATTTATATTATCTATAAAATATCTTCTATATGCTTTTATATAGTTAAAACATACGAAGCTAATAGTTTTATATTTTCACCTATGAGTAAATCTTCTAGTAGACGTTTCTTTCAAACCGTAGCTCTGATTAGTGTGCTTTTTGCGCCTGTATGATCATAGCAACATGTAGAACCTCTTTAGAACCTTTTCACTTGCTATTTCATATGTTTGGTGTACTACTCTAATTTAGTTCTATTGTTTGCTTCGTGTATCATTACATGGATGCTTGTGTGGTGTTCTATGATCATGTCCAGTCGGTGAGCTTTGCGTTGGTGATCAGGAACTAATCCTTTGGAGGTTAAGGACCAGAAGAAGATCTGGTTAGAGTTTAAGGCAAGTATAGCATGGGATCATCCTTGTTGTCGTATTCACCTTTAATCATTTAATTCATACAGCATGTGTCTACCTTGACTACCACTAAGGATTTCCTAGTACTTTGTTACCTTGTACCTTGATTTCTATGGATTTATGCATTTGGGTAGTATGATGCTAGTGCTCAATGAAAGTCCATGATCTTGTAACTTGACTAATGGTATATGCAATAAACACTAAAAGATGCTTTTTACCAACATCGCTCAAGAGGGCTAGAGTATTGGGTTATTATTATGGTGCTCTAGATTCCGCTCCCTAAGGACTTATCTATAAGTGGTCAATCGGGACTTATAGTACAATCATGAGTGCTACATGGTTCTGTCTTCAGTTAAGTATGAGGAACTTTTCTAACTCATAGTAGCTTACCGAAAGGTGCAAGAGGGGCTCCGATTGGTTTGATTCCGTGGCCTGCCAAGGGAGTGCACTTTGGTTTCATTATCTTTTTGTTAGTCACACCTTGGGGGAGGGATCTTACTAGTTGATGGGGAATCCTTAGCGGGCTACACTTGTTAGATGAACCTTTGAAACACTTCATAGTGAACCCTGCCAACCTTCCTAGGTTGTGGGTCAAGAGGCTAGCTACCTCGGGCAAAAGGGTAAATCATGGCTCATGGTGAAAGTGTACAAACTCTACAGAGTGTAAAACTATTTATAATAGCCATGCTCACGGTCACGAGCAGCCTTGGAACTCTTACGGAATAGATGATCATTAATGGTTAATTGTTTATGCTATTCATTATTCATGTTTACCTGATCATGTGTATATCTGGGCTTGTGAATAAACTTGTTGCTACTCAATTGTTAAAATTATGACTCACTAAAAGCTAATCGCAGTAAACCAGTGTCAACCTTTTGAGCCTCATGAACCCCATGTTATATAGCTGAGTATGACATGTACTTATGTTTGCTTTACATTTTAAGTCTATGGAAAAATCCAGGATGGGTACCAGATTGATAGAATTTGAAGAAGTTAGGCTTATGATCAACCAGTCAGTTGTCCCTGTGGAGTTGGATTCTTCACCTAAAGATTGGAGTTGTCTTTTCACTGTCTACTATCTAAGGTTATATCCATTGTACTAAGTACGTTATATATTGAGCATTGTTTTTTGATATTACCCTTATTTGTAGCTATATGTGAGATTTGACTTCCTAGGCTCACATATGGTGTGTATCTGATTTTGTTCTTAAAACTTGGTGCTACATTCTTCCATGGACAAGATTTAACATAATGTCCTTCCTGTTGGCAATGATAACACTTTCTCTTAGTTGGATCTTTTGTGATGTCATACTCCATGGAATTGTTACTTGGTGTATTATCGGCTTGCTGACTCTGAAGGTTCACCTTCATCTGACTGGACTGCTTCTTAGCTTGCTTGGTCCTTTGGGGTTGAAACTCCTTATAGGTGATCGTCCACCCATCTATGGATACCTCATGTGGAGTAGTTTAATCTTGAGGCACTTCTAACTCCTTACATTTTGGATTTATCTGACTAGGGATCAGAGCTAGATGTGACAAACTCAAATGTTGATTACCTCCTAATACTGGCTCTAGTGAGTTTGCCTTCCTCTTCCTATCCATATCATCCTCACAATTCAGGCTCACCTCGACTTCCCTCTTAGTTGACTTGTTTCGAAGACAGGGAAAACCATAATGTTTACAACAATGACATTGATCCTGACTTCCAAGCATTCTACTACCAACACCTTCATTGGACTTCATTTTCTTCCAAGCTTCTACAACTTGTGTCTTCACTGGTCCCTTTGGTATGTTGATCTAACCATGTGAGACACACTGTTGAGAATTTCTAGGTTGATTCATGCCTTCTAGTACTTGCTTTTGCATAGCGAATAGCTTTTCCTTATCAAATGCGATCAAAGGTGACATAGCTTGGTCCTCCTAATCTCTTATGCCAGTGGTCTCCTCGTTACGATCCATCTATTTGGATGAAGAGAGGGTTCAAAATAGAGACAAAGTTTTCATAGCAGAATAGAGGCCGAAATGAGCATAACTTTTTAGCAAATAACAAGGTTAGAGAGAAAGCAAGAAGGAGGCAAAGATGAAAGCATGCTAAGATGTCCAATTCTAACTAGGCTAGCATCCTACAGTCAGTATTGCTCTGATACCACTTTGTAACACCCAATTTTAAGAACAAAACCAGATACACACCATATGTGAGCCAGTAAGTCAAATCTCTCATATAGCTACAAATAAGGGTAATATCAAATGACAATGCTTAATATATAACATACTTAATACAAAGAATACAACCTTAGATAGTAGATAGTGGAAAGACAACTCCGATCTTCAGGTGAAACCTCCAACTCCACAGGGGCAACTGACTGGTTCATCACAAGCCTAACTTCTCTAGAATCTAGCAATCTGGTACCCATCTGGGATTTTTCCAAAGATTTAAAAAGTAAAGCAAGCGTAAGTACATGTCGTACTCAACAAATATAACATGGGGTTCATGAGGCTCAAAAGGATGACACTGGTTTACTGCGGTTAGCTTTTAGTGAGTCATGATTTTAGCAATTGAGTAGCAATAAGTTATCACAAGCCCATATAAATACATGATTAGGTAAACATGAGTAATGAATAACATAAAAAATTAACCATTAATTATCATCTATTCCGTAAGAGTTCCAAGGCCGCTCGTGTCCGTGAGCACGGCCACGATAACAATTTTACACTCTACAGAGGTTGTACATCTATACCCATGAACCGTGATTTACCATTTTGCCCGAGGCGTCCAACCTCTTGACCCACCTCCAAGGATGGTCGGTAGGGTTCACTATGAAGCCTTTCAAAGGTTCGTCTAACAAGTGTAGCCCGCTAAGGATTCCGCACCAACTAGTAGGATCACTCCCCCAAGGTTTAACTAACAAGAAGATAATGAAACCAAAGTGCACTCCCTTGGTAGTCCACGGGGTCAAACCAATCGGAGCCCCTCTTGCGCCTTTTGGTAAGCTACTATGAGCTAGTAAAGGTCCTCATACTTAACTAAAGCCAGAGCCATATAGCACTCATGGTTGTACTGTAAGTCCTGGTTGACCACTTACAGATAAGTCCTTAGGGAGAGGAATCAATAGCACCATAAAATAGCCCAATGCTCTAGCCCTCTTGAGCCATGTTGCTACAAAGCATCTTTTAGTCAAGTTACAAGATCATGGTCTTTAATTGAGCGCTAGCATCATACTACCCAAATGCATAAAACCCATAGGTATCAAGGTGCAAGTACAAAGCTAGGAAATCCTTAGTGATAAATAAGGTAGACACATGCAATATGTATAATATGATCAAAGGTGAATAGGTAACAAGGATGATCCCATGCTATACTTACCTTAAACTCAGATTAGATCTTCTTCTAATCCTTAACCTCCGAAGGATTACTTCTTGATCACCAACGCAAAGCTCACCGACTGGACATGATCATAGAACATCACACAAGCATTCATGCAATAATACACGAAGCAAACAGTAGAGCTAAATTAGAATAGTGCACCAAACATATGAAATAGCAAGTGAAAAGATTCTAAAGAGGTTCTACACGTTGTTATGAACACACAGGCGCGAAAAGCACACTAATCGGAGCTACGGTTTGAAAGAAACAACTACCGTAAGATTTACTTATAAAAGAAAATGTAAAACTATAAGCTTCATTTATTTTAACTATATAAAATCACATATATAATATACTTTAGAGAAATATCCAAATGGAATTAAGTCAAAATTATATTTGAAATTAGAAAACTAAAGTAATTTTAATCATATTTTATTTATAAATCCTGTTGCATGAACATTTATCAAGTTAGGATTTAAATCATGAAATTTTAGGACAATTAACATAGTAAACATTGTTACTAACCCATAGATCTCGTTGTAATGAAACTAATGCAACTTGAACGCGTCAAAACAGAGCTAAAACGCATGAGATATGACCTAAATTAGGTAGTGGTAGTTTTGTAAATAACTAGAACTTATTTTTGAAATAAAATAAATCAAATTTTGATTTTAAAATGACAGAGGGACTGCGGCCAGCATTCTGAGGGGCTCTTTAGCAAAACTGCGGGGACAGCGGGCTCGATTTATAAGTAACTAGGGTCTCTTTAGCAAATTGGTCGGCGAAGAGGTATGTTTTAATCTTGGCTGCCAATCTCAAAACGGACGGCGGGGAATGGTTGGGGAGGATGGGGTCATCGGCGGTGGCTTCTAGGCGGTGGCGCCATGGTCAGAGACAGACTGACCTCACCAGCGTACATGGTGGAGGCTCTATTGGCCACGATTCGATGCAGAAAAACACTAGGAGGATGATGAGAGAGCAGTGAACACGGCTAGGGGGTCAGGGACGACCGCGAAGGCACGACAGCGACTCTGAGCTTGCTCAAGCAGCTCGGTTCGACGACGATGGTATGGTAAGTGTGAGAGCAAAATAGAGAGAGGGAGATAGGGAACGACTGGTACCATATGCTTGCTTACCTCCTAGCGAAGCTCAGTGAGCGGTTCCAGAGAACGGTGGATCGGTGGATGGTGACATCTGCGGTGGTGGGTGACCGCGAGCTCGGCAAGATCCGTCATGTGCGGGACGGTGAGGCTAGGGCTTGAGCGATGCTACATGAGGGTTGATGGAGGGTGGCGACAAATGGGGCTTGTTTTATAAGGGTCCAGACGTGGCGCACACACTAATACCGGGGCGCGACGGCAGGGCTGACTCCATCCACTAGACAGTCTGACTCGGTGACGAGAGGAAGGGGATGATCCCGATAGGTGGGTCCCACCAGTCCATGAGACAAGGAGGCAGGTCTAGCTGATAGATAGAGATGATAGGGCATGCTTGCGGGCTCTCCCTGTTGGGCTAGGGCGCTGCAAGCCCATGTGGGAGATGGCAGGGTTGGAGCAGGCCAAAGGAGAGGAAAGGCGGCGTGTCCGCTAGGGGTGAAAACGGTACGGATATTTTTCGACCGTATTCGAGACCGAATCCGTTTAGACGAGTTCAAATCTGTCCGTATCCGAGTCCGGATATTCAACATCCGATACTATATCCGTATCCGAATAATCAAATCGCATATTTATGATGTCGATATCCAATCGTATCCTATCCGTCATGATTGACAATATCCGTATTCGAATCCAAGTTCGGACAGAAATATGAAAACAAATGTAATATCAGTAATATCCGTTCGTATCCGATCCGTTTTCATCCATAGTGTCCGCACAATCGACCTGGGTTGGCCTGCTAGGCTGCTTGCTTGGGCCTGCGTGTGGGAACGGAGCAAGCGGGCCATGGGGTTGGGAGGAAGGGAGCTAGGCTAAAAAGGAAGAGAGGAGAGAGTTGGGCCATCGTGCCCGAAAAAGGAGGGGGAAGCTTTCTCCATTTCTTGTTAATTTTCTTTTATTTCAAAACCTTTTCAAATCCATTCAAAGCAATTTGAATCATTTTTTTTTAATTTTGTACAAAGCCACACATCTCAATAAATCAATGCAAAGGCATGTATGATCAACAATGTTGCTACACCCTATAATAAATTTTAATTTAATGAAAAAATATTTATTTTCCTATATTTTCATGAGCACTAAAATACAAAATTAAATCAATTTACATCTATTTCAAAAGAGGCAAATTTTAGGGTGTTACAGAGATCTCATATAGATGTACAATTTTGCTTAAGGCTGATTATAAAGTTGTTTTGAAAAACCAAGAGAAAAGGAGGAGAGAAAATGGTGTTTTAGATGGTGAACAGTAGTACCAGGAGCTGCCTGCTTGTCTACTCAACGTCGGTGGATGCCACCACTTTAGCACCGCTCCAGTACACGCAGACACGTAGCTGCTTCGCGGTGGTAGTGCAAGCAGCTGCTGGCGTGCCTGGATGTAACGGCGCTAGAAAAGCCAGTTGGTATTTCTTAACATCATTATTAAGATTGAGTTAATCTTAGCAACGCCGTTAGAAAACACCAACTACGATAGTCCTTAAGATTATAGACAATTCCACAAGCGTACGGATCTATCGTTGTAGCATTTCACCCAAAAGTATTCAGGGTATCGTTATTTATATTTTCCCAAAGGAGGGCAAGATATACCAAGTTTATCATTAACATAAACATGATTGCATACTGCATAGTGGACCATAATTCATGACAGGCGTAAAATCGGTAGTTCAAGGATAGTGGACACACATCTGGGCTAACCTTAATGATAAAAGGAAAATAAAGAATATTCCTACGTGGAGCCGGCATGTTCAAATATAGCCGTGCATAAGAATAGTTAATGATCATATACACGTATATGACTAGAGTTAGAACTAAGCTTAGGATGAATGGGGAGATCTCCGAGCATTGGTCTGCCAGCAAGCGCGAGTGACTTTAAAACTCCTACACAATACCCGAACGTGGGGGAATATGAAGGATGGACAGGGCTGTCACCACCTGCCGCCTACCCCACTACCTTGGGATACCATCATATTCGTAGGATCCTATGTACTCGAGCACCACGCCCATGTACAAGGTATCTACCTATACCACCCCGGGACTCCAACCCTATGGATTGACAAGCAAGGATATAGGAAACCCTAAAGGAACAACGAACTGCACCCTAACCCTGATTCTACTTCTACTCATACAACTCATATGAATAATTAATCCCAAAGTTAGATGTGTTAAAATCATAACACACAAACTATATACTAGTTCATATATGATGATCATAACATGAAAACTACACTCTAGTTCATATGCATTGCTATATAATAGATATGAGAGCTTGAACTTGGAAGAACTCTTTATAGGAATTTCCATACCGAGTAGCTCTTCTTCCAAGAAGACAAGCTCTCCTTGTAGCTCTAGCCTTTGCTCCAAATACTAACTAGACTAAGGACTAAGATAATGATACAAGTAGATAGGGTAGGGTAGCTCCAAATGGTGTGTGTTTGAAACATGAGCTCTAGCCTTTCTTTTATAGTGGATCTAGGTCGGTTTGGCCTTGATAAATTAGGAAACGCCCAGGAACCATCATTGCATGGTGGCATGCAACCGCTAGACAAATGTGGGCCTAGGCGGAGGCGGTGGGGGTGTGGCCGCACCCAGGGTGTGCCCATACCCTAGTGGGCCTGCCTCACGACCGCCTTCACCCAGTCAATTCCTGGATGGGCCTGGACCCAGCCCACGGTGTTGTTTTGCCTCGGTAAGCTGTGTAGATGGGCCTTTGCTTGTTTCTTCTTTTGCGCAGTTCTGCTTTATGCTTTCACTTTGTGTCTTTTGCTTGTTTTTGTGTGTTTCCACTTGCATTCGAATATGAGACCTGCAAAACATGTTTTCTCCAATACCAGTGGAAATAGGTCAATAGGATATGCATGTGTTAAAAGTGTGTTAGTTTCTCCTATTTTGGACTATAATTGGTGGTCGAATGTTGTCGTTAGTGACCACCAACACTCGTCAGCAAAATTCATTGATGTGGCGCACTCTCTGTCCAATAGCTCACGTGCATAGCCTCGCCTCATCGTTGCGCACTCGCTAAGCCCGCTCGCGTAGCCTATCTTGGCTAGAGCTAGCCGTGAGATGCCGCCTTCCCCATGGTCGTCCAAGAGCACCACCGTGCTCACCTCGTCGTGGCTCGACCTCTGTAGAGCATCTCCCTAGATTACATCACTTGTTTTAGCATTGCCTTGATGTCGTGATCATGATCGACCCCTTCATTTTAACTATAGAGTCCTCGACATGCCAGAACACTACCTCCAATGCTGGTTTGCATCGCCACGCTCGCCCTCAGCGCTGGCAGCCGCTTTGGCTCTGCCCCTACTCCAACTGTGTGTGCCCTCAAGTCAAGGTGAGCGCTCTAAAGCTACCCCGTGCACTAGCTAGGACGATCTTGTTCTAGAGCTGCAAACCCACCGCCGCACCACCATGCTCTGCTCCGCCGCACTGCCATGGCAGCGGCCGAGCTTGAGCCTAACCCTAATTCACACAACCATCACTGTAGACGTGTTCACACTAGTGTGGGGAGCACGTAGATGACCTCCTCGGCGTCAATAACCTCGCCAAGGACCGCCTCCACTGTGCTGGAGTGCCGCTGGACCACCGTGGTCAATACTATACGCGCCACGATGCCCTAGATGCTCGGATGAGATGCGCGTGAGAGTGAGGAGCGCGCCGAGGTAGTCCCCGTTGCTGGTCGACTCGCCGTCGACCAATTCCAAGGCGTACCCGCCGGTGATGCGCTCGGTCAAGGGGGGCTAGGTCATTTTGACCCTAGCCCCACTAGTCAGTGGCTGGGGGTAGAAGAGGAGTGGGTTAGAAAAGTTTTGGGTCGGTTTATCTTTTTTTAGAAAATATTAAAATGTGTAGGTTCTTACAAAATTCATAAATAAATAAATAATGATGATACAAATGTGAAACTTTTTTTTGTAGCTTCGTTATGATGTGGTCTACCATGGAAAAATATGTGTTAGGCATAATCAGTACTTGTGCTATGCTTAAAAATTACCTCTTTTAATTATAAAATGTACATTGCATGCTTTTTATAAATAAAAATATTAATCCTGTGATGCTGAAACTTTTTGTGTAAATGTTATATGCTAGTATCTGCCTTCACAAAAAGTTTTCTACTTTTTTTATAATGTTAACTTGGCTAATTAATTTAAGTGTTTAAATGCCTTTTTCCATAATTAATAATTATTAAAATGAATTAGGAAAATACTTAAATGGCTTTGGTCAATTTTGAACATTGTTTGTGGACCTTGGAACATCCAAACATCTGCGGTTCCTCGACAACTTAAATATTTCCTTGATGTGCTTACAATCAACTTGTTTATATAATAAATAAAATGGCTTAAGTAAATACTTAGTTTTAGAAGTTCTTTATAATGATTATGAGTTAAGAAAAATGTTAATAGCTTGCTGGTCCATGTTAAGTTAATTACTTTCATGATACATAACTAATTAACTTGATAGTTAATTAACTAAGATGATTTTATGCTAATAACCCTAGTTCTTTTGTGAAGGAAAGTTGTACTCAACTTTCTTAATTTTATTTATCTTCTGTTATGCACTTGAATGTCTTTCATCATGCATCATGGCATGTAGTCCATCTTATTAAGCAAAGCATCATTTATTACATGTAGTATACGAGAGTGAAAAGGCTCGTGTTGATCAAGGTTCAGAGGAGGTCCATCTGCCAGCGGTTTTGGTGTCAAGTCTAACTACTATGATCCTTTGTGGAACTAACCTTCTCTCCAATGTAGGCAAGCCCTGGAGCATAAACTCCTAATGTGCATTAAGTAATTAGGAGTTGGTCGAATACCTTTGCTGCATAATTACCTTGATTTTATGTATTCTTAGTCCGTACCCTGCTAGTATGAACATGTTGGTATCTCTTATGCTTAGTAATGCTTAGACTTCGACTGAAGTCGAATGATGGTTCCATCATTCGTGAGATTTAGGTATGATGAGTACAGGCCCGATCTTCCGAGAGGTAGCCGGTAAGTTCGATTTGTGGAGATCTCGACGTTGGCGATCCGGCTTCAAATCAGACGCGATTCGAACCCTGCAACCGTTACACCACTGCTCCGTTGGTTATCAACCAAGCACAACTTGATTGACCTCGCCAAGAAGGCTTTTCCTGCAAGCGAATCGAAGAGCACAAGCAAGAAGGTAAAACACGCAATCTGATATTGCAAATATGAATGACGCGATTATCAATAGAGGGTTCTAGAACTCGGTTCCAAAGGACTAATCGACCACGATGGAGGAGATCAAGAACGGGGCCCTGGATCATCAGAAAAGGATTTGTCACCACGCTTTACAATGAACGATTTAGTTTCTCGATGGAAAACTAAACTCTAAACAAAACCCAATTGTGTAGCAGCGGCGACGGCTATGTTTATAGTCTAAGACTCGACCTAGGGTTGGGGACGGCCAGGGGTTGGGCGCCCACAACTTGGGCTTAAGGCCCGACACGATAATGGCCAAGTTGGCCCAAATAGGTGACGCAACACCTTGCCGTGGTCACACAGAATGATCCACGGACCTTCTGGAGCTGGGACCAGATCCAAAACGACGGCGTCGTCGTCCCCTTTCCAACGCATCCAAGAACGACCCATTTCGATGTCGTATGAGAAAGTTATGACCAAAACAGTGACGACGTGTCTGCTGAATCCGAGGGCGACGTGCCAGCTGAGTTGGGAACGAATTGCAACTTGGGGAAGACCATGGCGTCGGTGTGTCCAGCATGGCGATGTCCTCATCATCCTCCCCTTCTCGAATTGGAGTCATCCTCGACTCCATCTTGGCGATGTCCTCATCATCCCCTCCTTCTAGAATTGGAGTCGTCCTCGACTCCATCCCATCATCATCGAACTCCTGCAAAAGGTTAGTGACAGCAGGCAATGCACCAGACATAAAAGGTTGACAAAACATAGTATAACATGGTGCATCGAGATTATCACATAACTCAGCGATGAGCGAAGTTGTAGCAAGAAAAGCACCTCCTTTTAACTTAATCCCATTATTTTTAGCAATGTCATTGGAGGTTTATTTTTAATCTCATTAGCATGTTTAACAATATCCGTAGGAGACAAAGGCAGCAATGTAATTTTCTTGTCCTTATGTATGATAGTGTATGTATTAGTTCTACCATGGTGTAAAGCATCATTATCAAATTCCCATGGTCGACCTAACAAAATGGAACAAGCTTGCATAGGGACAACATCAAAATCAGCAGTATCATGATAAGAGCCTGTGAAAAAGCTAATGCGTGCTGATTTAGTTACCTTAGTCTTACCACTATTATTGAACCATTGAAGTTTATATGGATACAAATGTTGTCGTGTGGTCAAGCCAAGCTTGTCAACTAAATCTGAACTCACCAAGTTGTTGCAACTCCCGCCATCAATGATAGTGAGAACACGACAACCCTGCACAATGAGATACATGTGGAACAAATTGTGGCGTTGGATCTTCATCTCTTCTTCATGTCCCACACGTGTACTCAACACACGCCGCACAAGAAGGCTAGGGTAGCCAGCGGCAAAACAGCCACGAGTCAATGGTGATGGCCTCCTTGTCTTGATCGCCCTCGGTGAGATCTGCATCAATGTTAGCAGCAAGGGCTAAATCATCTTCAACATCACTAGCACTTACATATCCATCCTCGGTAGCAATGAAAGCGCGACGACATCGGGGCAATCCTTCATGACATGTCCCATGCCTTTGCATCGGTGGCAAATGATTTTTAGAGCTGGACGAGGAGCTAGTAGAAGCACCGAGTGGTACCTTTCTTCACCGTGAAAACGCACATTAGACAATTTACTTACCCGGAAGAAAATGGAGGTGTATATGGTGTGGTGCAACAGAAGGAAGCTTGGTCGTCTCCGGCTCGAACGCTGCTGAAAATTCCTCCCATTGTTAGACCTGAAAGGCTGGTGTTGTTTAGTCCTGTACTTTTCGTTCTTGCCTTAATAGCAAGATGATACAATTGGGAAAAATTATGCCATTCTTTGTAATCAAGTATGTTCACGTATATCATGGTTTAAACCACCAAAAAATCTAGCACTAGCATCATTATCATCTTTGTTTATACCACAACGTGCTAAACCAATAAGCAATTCTTGATAGTATGCTTCTACCCTTTATCACCTTGTTTTAAAGTTTGTAGTTTCAAACGTAAATCACGTTGGTAATAAGGAGGAACAAAACGAGATTTCATACGTTGCTTTAAAACATTCCAAGTTTGAGGCACAAAGAATGACATTATTGGCATTGCAAAGATCACTCCACCGTAACAAAGCAAAATTAGTAAACTCACTAGTAGCAAGTCTAACTCTATGCTCAGCGGGAACATTATGAGAATCAAATTTTTGTTGAACAGCAAGCTCCCAATCTAAATATGCCTCTGGATCAACATTACCAGCAAAAGGAGGTAGACTAAATTTAATTTTAGCAAAAGGATCATTATTACCATGATTATTACCTCCCATACCGCGACGATTGAAGTTGAGGCGGCGACGGGCACCACCGTCAGCATACGCATCTTCATCACCAAAAGCATCTGCATCTTCATCATCAGCATGATAAGGTGGAGGGCGTTGCTCAAGCTGTTCAATGCGGGTGACCAGATTGTTCACGTTGCGCGTCAGCTCGGTCATAAGATTGCGTTGTTCAGTCATGAACATTGTAAGCTCGCCCTTGGACACGCACTCATTGAAGTCCGTCGGAGTTCCTGCCATGGTTAGAAGATAGAAAAAGACAACACCAAAGTATGATCCCTATCAACTACAAGGAAACAAGTGGTGGTGGTGGTGATGGTGGTGAAAGTGGAATGCAAAATCACAAGCGGCTTACCACCGTCTTGCCTGTATTCTTACCAACGCCAAACAGGAGCAAAACCAAAATGGCGAAGCAATCTGTTGTGGAGCGTGGGTAACAGTTGCAAGATGAACCTGTGCTGATAGAAGAATATGTGGAGCTATGGGTAGGCACACAATATGACAGCAAGGATTAGCAATTAACGAATCTGATTAATGATTGTTCAATCCGGATCCAAAGTACAAATCACAGTCTTTGGCTAGGGGCGTGTCGAGACGTAGCGCAACAAGGTGAAAACAAAGGACGATCGAAAGAACTCACAGAACAAGCAAATAGCCCAGATTTCTCCTTTTTCCCGGATTTTTCCAAAAGGCACTAGTAGGAAACAAACTTTTTATTTTTTACTATTTTTTATATACTTTTCTCTGAACAAGGATCACAAAAGATGCAACCACAAAAATTGGCACCTACAACTGAGGTGGGATGTGGTCTCTGAAAATTCAAAGACGTTCTCTCGAAAAGCGTGCAAAACCTTTGACAATTTTTTTTTTTCTATATTTTCCTGATTTTTTTGGCAATTTTGATGAAACCAAACAGGGCGAAGCCGAGTTTGGGTCGGCCCCAAATGGTGTCAAGAAGCTGCTGAAAAATTTCAGATTTTTCGGATAAACGGCGAAAAGTTATGCTGTTTTACTGAAGGTATCTCAAGGTATGTTTTCCGGGAGGCACAAAGACGCAGGCGGCGACGATTAGGGCAAAGCGTCCCGAAACTCTAACACCGATCACAGGATCGTCACCGTGACTAACAGCAGTAGGTATTACTTTGATGATGTAAGGAGGGCTGCGATCTTGAGGCAAAATAAGAGCGGTAACAACTTTGTCTAGGGTTTCTGGCGGCGAGTAAAGTGACACAAAGCGGCTAAGCGGGGCAAGTCGAGTAATGTGGTGGCTTCGACTTGTTGTTTGGGAACGGTGGATGGGATAGCGGCGGAAAACAAAAATCACAAAGCGGGCGATTGAACTACGACCACGAACACAATCCTAAACCAGCAACAAGACTCGACCACGGACACAAACTCAATAACACGAATCTGAAACGAAATTGCAAAGGCACAAAGGGCGATAGGACAACGGAAATTGAAATATTTTTGGGCTTTTTGTAGACTCTAGGTAATGAACAAATACGAATCTAAGGCAAACGAGATTATACCTCACGGTAAACCTGAAATATCTGATACCAATTGATGAGTACAGGCCCGATCTTCCGAGAGGTAGCCGGTAAGTTCGATTTGTGGAGATCTCGACGTTGGCGATCCGGCTTCAAATCAGACGTAATTCGAACCCTGCAACCGTTACACCACTGCTCCGTTGGTTATCAACCAAGCACAACTTGATTGACCTCGCCAAGAAGGCTTTTCCTGCAAGCGAATCGAAGAGCACAAGCAAGAAGGTAAAACACGCAATCGATATTGCAAATATGAATGACGCGATTATCAATAGAGGGTTCTAGAACTTCGGTTCCAAAGGACTAATCGACACGATGGAGGAGATCAAGAACGGGGCCCTGGATCATTTGTAAAAGGATTTGTCACTACGATTACAATGAACGATTCAGTTTCTCGATGGAAAACTAAACTCTAAACAAAACCCAATTGTGTAGCAGCGGCGACGGCTATGTTTATAGTCTAAGACTCGACCTAGGGTTGGGGACGGCCAGGGGTTGGGCGCCCACAACTTGGGCTTAAGGCCCGACACGATAATGGCCAAGTTGGCCCAAATAGGTGATGCAGCACCTTGCCGTGGTCACACAGAATGATCCACGGACCTTCTGGAGCTGGGACCAGATCCAAAACGACGGCGTCGTCGTCCCCTTTCCAACGCATCCAAGAACGACCCATTTCGATGTCGTATGAGAAAGTTATGACCGAAACAGTGACGACGTGTCTGCTGAATCCGAGGGCGACGTGGCAGCTGAGTTGGGAACGAATTACAACTTGGGGAAGACCATGGCGTCGGTGTGTCCAGCATGGCGATGTCCTCTTCATCCTCCCTTCTCGAATTGGAGTCGTCCTCGACTCCATCTTGGATGATGTCCTCATCATCCCTCCTTCTAGAATTGGAGTCGTCCTCGACTCCATCCCATCATCATCGAACTCCTGCAAAAGGTTAGTGACAGCAGGCAATGCACCGACATATAAAAGGTTGACAAAACATAGTATAACATGGTGCATCAGGTTATCACATAACTCAGTAGTAGCAGAAGTTGTAGCAAGAAAAGCACCTCCTTTTAACTTAATCCCATTATTTTTAGCAATGTCATTTGAGGTTTATTTTTAATCTCATTAGCATGTTTAACAATATCCGTAGGAGACAAAGGCAGCAATGTAATTTCCTTGTCCTTATGTATGATAGTGTATGTATTAGTTCTACCATGGTGTAAAGCATCATTATCAAATTCCATGGTCGACCTAACAAAATGGAACAAGCTTGCATAGGGACAACATCAAAATCAGCAAGATATCATGATAAGAGCACTGTGAAAAAAGCTAATGCGTGCTGATTTAGTTACCTTAGTCTTACCACTATTATTGAACCATTGAAGTTTATATGGATACGAATGTTGTCGTGTGGTCAAGCCAAGCTTGTCAACCAAATCTGAACTCACCAAGTTGTTGCAACTCCCGCCATCAATGATAGTGAGAACACGACAACCCTGCACAATGAGATACATGTGGAACAAATTGTGGCATTGGATCTTCATCTCTTCTTCATGTCCCACACGTGTACTCAACACACGCACGCACAAGAAGGCTAGGGTAGTCCATGGCGGCAGCAGCACGAGTCAATGGTGATGGCCTCCTTGTCTTGATCGCCCTCGGTGGGATCTGCATCAATGTTAGCAGCAAGGGCTAAATCATCTTCAACATCACTAGCACTTACATATCCATCCTCGGTAGCAATGAAAGCGCGACGACTGGGGCAATCCTTCATGACATGTCCCATGCCTTTGCATCGGTGGCAAATGATTTTAGAGCTGGACGAGGAGGAGCTAGTAGAAGCACCCGGAGTGCCACCTTTCTTCAGCTGTGGAAACTGCACATTAGACAATTTACTTACCCCGGAAGAAAATGGAGGTGTAGATGGCTGTGGTGCAACAGGAAGCTTGGTCGTCTCCGGCTCGGAACGCTGCTGAAAATTCCTCCCATTGTTAGACCTGAAAGGCTGGTGTTGTTTGCGTCCCTGTACTTCTCGTTCTGCCTTAATAGCAAGATGATACAATTGGGAAAAATTACGCCATTCTTTGTAATCAAGTATGTTCTGTATATCATGGTTTAAACCACCAAAAAATCTAGCACTAGCATCATTATCATCTTCGTTTATACCACAACGTGCTAAACCAATAAGCAATTCTTGATAGTATGCTTCTACTCCTTTATCACCTTGTTTTAAAGTTTGTAGTTTCAAACATAAATCACGTTGGTAATAAGGAGGAACAAAACGAGATTTCATACGTTGCTTTAAAACATTCCAAGTTTGAGGCACAGCAGCAGCATTATTGGCATTGCAAAGATCACTCCACCAGAACAAAGCAAAATTAGTAAACTCACTAGTAGCAAGTCTAACTCTATGCTCAGCGGGAACATTATGAGAATCAAATTTTTGTTGAACAGCAAGCTCCCAATCTAAATATGCCTCTGGATCAACATTACCAGCAAAAGGAGGTAGACTAAATTTAATTTTAGCAAAAGGATCATTATTACCTCCCATACCACGACGAATGAAGTTGAGGCGGCGACGGGCACCACCGTCAGCATACGCATCTTCATCACCAAAAGCATCCGCATCTTCATCATCAGCATGATAAGGTGGAGGGCGTTGCTCAAGCTGTTCAATGCGGGTGACCAGATTGTTCACGTTGCGCGTCAGCTCGGTCATAAGATTGCGTTGTTCAGTCATGAACATTGTAAGCTCGCCCTTGGACACGCACTCATTGAAGTCCATCGGAGTTCCTGCCATGGTTAGAAGATAGAAAAAGACAACACCAAAGTATGATCCCTATCAACTACAAGGAAACAAGTGGTGGTGGTGGTGATGGTGGTGAAAGTGGAATGCAAAATCACAAGCGGCTTACCACCGTCTTGCCTGTATTCTTACCAACGCAAAACAGGAGCAAAACCAAAATGGCGAAGCAATCTGTTGTGGAGCGTGGGTAATAGTTGCAAGATGAACCTGTGCTGACAGAAGAATATGTGGAGCTATGGGTAGGCACACAATATGACAGCAAGGATTAGCAATTAACGAATACAGATTAATGATTGTTCAATCCGGATCCAAAGTACAAATCACAGGTGCTGGCTAGGACATGTCAAGACGTAGCGCAACAAGGTGAAAACAAAGGACGATCGAAAGAACTCACAGAACAAGCAAATAGCCCGGATTTCTCCTTTTTCCCGGATTTTTCCAAAAGGCACTAGTAGGAAACAAACTTTTTTATTTTTTTACTATTTTTTATATACTTTTCTCTGAACAAGAATCACAAAAGATGCAACCACAAAAATTAGCACCTACAACTGAGGTGGGATGTGGTCTACAGAAATTCAGCACGTTCTCTGAAAAGCGTGCAAAAACTTTGACAATTTTTTTTCTATATTTTCCTGATTTTTTTTTGGAAATTTTGATGAAACCAAACAGGGCGAAGCCGAGTTTGGGTCGGCCCCAAATGGTGTCAAGAAGCTGCTGAAAAAATTTCAGATTTTTCGGATAAACGAGCGAAAAGTTATGCCTGTTTTACCGAAGGTATCTCAAGGTATGTTTTCCGGGAGGCACAGCACGGCGGCGGCAGTTAGGGCAAAGCGTCCCGAAACTCTAACACCGATCACAGGATCGTCACTGTGACTAACAGCAGTAGGTATTCGCCTGATGATGTAAGGAGGGCTGCGATCACGAGCAAAATAAGAGCGGCCGGCAACTTTGTCTAGGGTTTGCGCGCGGCGAGAAAGTGACACAAAGGCGGCTAAGCGGGGCAAGTCGAGTAATGTGGTGGCTTCGACTTGTTGTTTGGGAACAGTGGATGGGATAGCGGCGGAAAACAAAAATCACAGACAGCAGGCGATTGAACTACGACCACGAACACAATCCTAAACCAGCAACAAGACTCGACCACGGACACAAACTCAACAACACGAATCTGAAACGAAATTGCAAAGGCACAAAGGGCGATCTGACAATGAAATTGAAATATTTTTGGGCTTTTTGTAGACTCTAGGTAATGAACAAATACGAATCTAAGGCAAACGAGATTATACCTCGCGGTAAACCTGAAATATCTGATACCAATTGATGAGTACAGGCCCGATCTTCCGAGAGGTAGCCGGTAAGTTCGATTTGTGGAGATCTCGACGTTGGCGATCCGGCTTCAAATCAGACGCGATTCGAACCCTGCAACCGTTACACCACTGCTCCGTTGGTTATCAACCAAGCACAACTTGATTGACCTCGCCAAGAAGGCTTTTCCTGCAAGCGAATCGAAGAGCACAAGCAAGAAGGTAAAACACGCAATCTGATATTGCAAATATGAATGACGCGATTATCAATAGAGGGTTCTAGAACTCGGTTCCAAAGGACTAATCGACACAGTGGAGGAGATCAAGAACGGGGGCCCTGGATCACTGTAAAAGGATTTGTCACCACAGTTACAATGAACGATTCAGTTTCTCGATGGAAAACTAAACTCTAAACAAAACCCAATTGTGTAGCAGCGGCGACGGCTATGTTTATAGTCTAAGACTCGACCTAGGGTTGGGGACGGCCAGGGGTTGGGCGCCCACAACTTGGGCTTAAGGCCCGACACGATAATGGCCAAGTTGGCCCAAATAGGTGACGCAGCACCTTGCCGTGGTCACACAGAATGATCCACGGACCTTCTGGAGCTAGGACCAGATCCAAAACGACGGCGTCGTCGTCCCCTTTCCAACGCATCCAAGAACGGCCCATTTCGATGTCGTATGAGAAAGTTATGATCGAAACAGTGACGACGTGTCTGCTGAATCCGAGGGCGACGTGGCAGCTGAGTTGGGAATGAATTGCAACTTGGGGAAGACCATGGCGTCGGTGTGTCCAGCATGGCGATGTCCTCATCATCCTCCCCTTCTCGAATTGGAGTCATCCTCGACTCCATCTTGGCGATGTCCTCATCAAGGTATACCTTGGTTCTTCTCGGCTCCATTTATGGATCATGAGAATACCATGAATATGTTAATGTTTAAATTGAAACCAGACAGGTAGCTTGCATCATGAAATGATTTGATGTAGTGCTCCGCCTATGTCGATTGTGGACTGTTCGTTGTTAGACCTATGTGAGTCAATACCTTACAGTACTAGCCACATACTCTGGTAAGCCTAAGACCTCGGCTATTCCATTATGTGAAAAGCTATCTGCGCACTAGGAGTGGGAGATGGCGAGAGTAGCTTGTACCCACCTTATGGAAACATCGCGGATGACGTAGGACTATGGAGTACTATATTCTTAGGTAGTGTAGACCAGTTCATGTTTTGGGGGATCCGAGTGAAGGTTGATATATGTAAGTCTTGGACCTGCATATGTCATGTGGTAAGGAAACCGAGCTAGGCCAAATCGATTCGAATCACCATGTTTCTCGGAGAAGGAGACTTGATTCCCTGATCTACAACATAGTTAATCAATGGAACATGGTACTGATGGTTACATGGATACGAGGTGGTATAATATGAGATGAGATGGTTAATGAAGTGATTGAGCTAGATCAGGTGCAAACTAGATACTAGTAATGACTCAATACAAAGCTAAAACATTGAAAGTAAGGATCCACTCATAGTAAGCTTTTTCTACAAAAGTTACTCTTGCTTCAAACTTTCCTTTAAACCTGCTTACCCTTGGAGTATTTTCTTTTGGTCGGGTAAGACTTGTTAAGTACCCTCAAGTACTCAGGGTTTGTTAACCCCTATTGTAGGTTCTGAGTTGTGCTGCTAATCGAGATCATGTCGGTGGGCTCGACATGATCTGGCAGTCACTTCTACCTTAGATGCTTCTCTTAAGTTGCTTCTGTAGTTCCACTCACCTTTTGGAACTAAGTTAAGTTTTTACTTGAACATGTTTTGTAACCTAAATGTTATAAGTCTTCCGCACTCTGATTTAATTATTTTTGTACCAAATGTTGTAATGTTGTGGTAACTCCATTGTTGATCCTGTATGAGTTATAAAATGTGAATGATTTGGGGTTCCTAGATGACACCTGATAGACTATTGGAGTTATTTAGCTCTCGTGTGCAGCATTTAGAGGTCTTTAGGACAATGATAGGTGCACGTGGGCCATATAATTTGGGTGGTTCTGCCACATAATACCACGCTTGAAACGTTTGTTCAGAAACAAAGAGCATGCAAAGTTGTTGCGATGGCACAAAGAAGACCATAAGGTAGACGATATGTTGAGACACCCCGCCGATGGGTCCTAGTAGAGAGCAATTGACAAAGAATTCCCAAAGTTTGCAGATGATGCAAGAAACTTAAGGTTTGCTTTAAGTACGGATGGCATGAATCCTTTCGGGTAGCAAAGCAGTAGTCATAGCACTTGGCCTATTACTCTATTTATCTACAACCTTCCTCCATAGCTGTGAATGAAGCAGAAGTTCATTATGATGCCAGTACTTGTCCAAGGTCCGAAGTAACCTAGAAACAACATTGATGTGTACCTGAGGCCATAAGTTGAGGAACTTCTACTTTTGTGGAACAGCATAGGCGTACGTGTGTGGGATGAGTACAAACAGGAATAGTTTGACCTACGAGCATTGTTGTTCGTAACAATCAATGATTGGTCTACTCTAAGTAATCTTTCAGGACAGTCAAACAAGAGATATAATGCATGCACATAATGTTTTAATGACATGGAAGGTATACTTTTGAAAAAATGTCAAAAGGTTATGTTCATGGGCCATCATTGATTTCTTCCATTGAATCACGCCCTAAGAAAGAGAGGCAAGCATTTTAAAGGTAAGGCAGAGCACCAAACAAAGCTTGACACCCGTAGTGGTGAGGATGTATTCAATATGGTCAAGGATGTACAAGTAGTGTTTGGGAAGGGACCTGGCAACCAACCTATTCCAAATGATGCTAATGGACACGTACCCATGTGGAATAAGAAATCCATATTTTGGGAGCTACCCTACTGGCAAGTCCTAGAGGTCCGCAACGCGATTGACATGATGCACCTGACGAAGAAGCTTTGTGTGAACCTACTAGGCTTCATGGATGTGTATGGCAAGGCTAAGGATACACTGGAAGCAAGACAGTACTTGTAGTGTATGAAAGAACGAGAGAACATGCATCCAGAGATGGTAGATGATAGACGCTAGTACTTAAGTCCTGCCAGCTACACTCTTAGCAAAGAAGAGAAGGAAAGCATGTTTGAATGCCTAAGCAGCATCATGGTCCCATCTGGCTTCTCAAATGTAAAGGGGATAATAAATGTGGTAGAGAAGAAATTCTTAAACTTAAAGTCTCATGACTACCACGTGCTTATGACGCAATTGCTTTCAGTTGCATTGAGAGGGATTCTACCTCCACATGTACGATTAGCCACCATGAAACTATGTGCATTCCTCAACGCAATTTTTGAGAAGGCAATCAATCCAATGCGTCTAGCAAAGCTACAAAATGATGTGGTCTAATGTCTTGTCAGCTTTGAGTTGGTGTTCCTGCCATCCTTCTTTAATATTATGACGCACCTGCTATTTCACTTGATCAAATAGATTAGTATTCTCGGTCCTGTGTTCCAACACAACATGTTCCTCTTTGAGAGGTTTATGGGTGTCCTGAAGAAATATGTTCACAACCATGCTCGTCTAGAAGGAAGCATCGCCAAGGGCTACGAAATAGAGGAGGTCATTGAGTTCTGCGTTGATTTTATTCCTGACCTCGACCCGATTGGTGTAACTGAATCACGGTATGAGGGAAGACTAAGTGGAAAGGGAAACTAGGGAAGAAAGCATATATTGGCAAGGAGGACAATTATTTCTGTAAAGCACACTACATAGTTCTGCAAAACTCCTCCTTGGTGGATCCGTATATCGAGGTACACAAGGATATTGTACGATCCGAATTCCTAGGGAGGATTGAAGCCTGGATTACGCGTCGGCACATAGAAACTTTCGGTGGTTGGTTGCGAAAATGATGTCAGACTAACGAAAGTCTAGATGAGCAACTATACTTGTTGTCTATGGAACCATCTTGTCATATCCTGACATTCAAAGGGTATGAGATAAATGGCAATACATTTTACACGACAGCCCAAGATAAAAGGAGCACCAACCACAACAGGTTGTTCGCATAGATGCCATGGACCCAAATGGGAATAAGGAAACATATTATGGCCGCATAGAGGAGATATGGAAACTAGACTATGGACCATATTTCAAGGTCCCTTTGTTTCGGTGCCAATGGGTGAAGGTGACCGAAGGTGGGGTAATAGTTGACAATCAGTACTGAATGACAACAGTGGACCTCAACAATTTTGGGTATAGAGACGAACCATTCGTCCTAGCCAAGGATGTGAATCATGTGTTCTATTTGAAGGACATGTCTACCAAACCGAAGAAAGGGAAAAACAATGACAACGCCTCAGACAATGAGCTAAAGCGCCACATAGTTCATTCAGGGAAAAGAAACATCATGAGAATTGAGGATAGGTCTTACATGTCAAAAGATTATAAAAAGAATGATGGAATTCCGCCCTTCATAGTGAACAGTGACCCAAGCATGCTGCTAAATAACGAGGACACTCCATGGTTACAGCGTGATCATAACCAAGGGACATACGCCAAGAAGAAGTTCATTGCTGTTCCCGCTTGATATGGTGATGTATTAGACCTATTATGCAATAATTGTGACTTCTGATTTTTCTATCATATTTTCATATTTTCTACGGTTTAAATGAATTTTTTGCATGACTGTGGATTTCCTATGGATATTTTGTGATAAAAAACCAAATGATCAATGTTAATAAGATGTCAAAACTAATTTCCAGTCGAAAAGCAATAGTTTTAATGAGTTTAATTAAGTAGTATATTTTTGCATGGTGGAAATTGTGATTATTATTTACACTATGTTAAATATTTATATGGTAAAACAAAAGAGTTTAGGTTACAAATTTTTCTTGTGTACAATAATGTAAAACCAGGTCTGGGATTTTTTTTGTAATTTTTTGGCTAATATTTTATTTACTAGGCAATTAACAACTCTTTGCATATTTATATAAAAGAAATACATAAAAAAGGAAAAACTTCTGGAAACTGGCAGGAAGCTAAACTGCAGCCCACCTTTACTCCCTAGTGGATCAACCACCCAGGACTAAAGATGGGCTGCGTTTCGCGGCCCGCCAAAATCACCTTTACTCCCGGGCCATGGCTGCACCCAGGATTAAAGGTCAGAGCTTTAGTCCCAGGACTAAAGAACCTTTAGTCTTGGGCCATGGCTTCATGCAGGACTAAAGGTCCCCCCTATATACCGCCTCCTCTTCTTTCCCCCTCCATCATCTTGTTCTTCGCCCAAGAGCCACCACGCGCCGCAATTGCTTCTCATCGCCTCTAGCACCGCCTCCACGCACGCGCACCTCTCTCACAATCTCCACCGGTGGCTAGGTTCGTGCCTCTCCCATCCATGCGCGGTGCCTAGATCCGAATCCACCGCCATTGTCCTTGCCGTCACCCAGATCTGATCTGGATCCGCCGTTGTCGTCGATCCTCATCGTCGTCATCATTGGCTCCACGCGCCTACCTCTAGCACCGCCTCGTCACGTGCACGCTTCATCCCTGCCTCCACACGCTCGTCCTCGCTGCACGCTCATCGTCCCTCTCGCTGGAGCACGTCATCATCCCATCTGCATCATCTCCACCACCACCTCATCTTCAAGCCGTCATCATCCTCATCATCATCTCTAGCACCGCCTCATCACACGAGCGCTACGCGCTCGTCCTCGGCGCGTGCTTGTCATCCCCCTCGTCAAAGCACGTCGTCCTCTCATCTACATCATCTCCACAACCTCCTTGTCTTCGTGCCATCCTTATCCTCATCATCATCTCCAGCAACGCCTTGTCTTCGTGCCATCCTCGTCCTCGTCCTCGCTGAAACCGCGCCACCGCGTGTGTGAGGTGCATATTATTTTTTGGCATAGAAAAAAATAGAAACAATAGATAGAAATAATGTAGTATACTATAATATATATAGAAAAATTGTAGAAAATTAAACAATGTAGTTGTAGAAAATAATATTGAAAAATATATTTAAATTTTCATAGTTGAAAGGATTGATTTTATTAGTGCTATGATTTTTTGTATATATATATACATATCTGAATTTTGGTATATTCACATTAGTGTGACTTGAATTTTCATATATTTATATACACCAATGTTGATATATATATCCTAATATCCTGAGCTTCGTGCCCTCCCGATCAAGGCGTAAATAATAACCTTGAATTCTATAGTTATATATATTTGATTTTGAATCTTCATAATTAGTGTGACATGAATCCACTCGAAACCCTAATTAAGGCTCCAAACCCTAACCAGATCGAGCTCGGCATAAATAATAACCCCTGAAGTCTAGTTATATATAGTTATTTAAGTTTAAGCCACTGACTCACCCCATTTGCATATGCATGACTAGTGTATGGTTTTCATTTATATATAGTTGTGGTAATTAAGATGGCTGAGCTGCAAGTTGACTACGAACAGAATGAGGCCATGATGAACAGTATCAATGCTGACACTCAATATGGCCCTAACCAGAATGAGGCCGACCCGGAGTTCTATGACAACTCTCAATACTTACTGAATTTTGGAGACGAGCAAGAACTTCTTGTGCAAGAAAATCCTATGTGTAGCACCCAGTTTTAAGAACAAAACCAGATACGCACCATATGTGAGCCCAGGAAGTCAAATCTCACATATAGCTACGAATATGGGTAATATCAATAGACAATGCTTAACATATAACATACTTGATACAAAGAATACAACCTTAGATAGTAGACAGCGGAAAGACACTATGTTCTTTAGGTGAAGACTCCAACTCCATAGGGACAACTGACTGGTTGATCACAAGCCTAACTCCTCCAGACTAGAAATCTGGTACTCATCCGAGATTTTTGCAAAGTATATAAAAGTAAACCAAGCGTAAGTACATGTTGTACTCAGCAATATAACATGGGGTTCATGAGGCTCAAAAGGTTGATACAGGTTTAACTGCAATTAGCTTTTAGTGAGTCATGTTTTTAGCAATTGAGTAGCATTAAGTTTATCACAAGCCCACATAAACAAATGACGAGGTAAACATGAATAATGAATAGCATAAACAATTAACCATTAATGATCATATATTCCATAAGAGTTCCAAGGCCGCTCGTGACCATGAACACGACTGATATACCAGTTTTACACTCTGCAGAGGTTGTACACTTTCACCATGAGCCATGATTTACCCTTTTGCCTGAGGCGGCCAACCTCTTGACCCACTTCCAAGAAAGGTAGGTAGGGTTCACTATGAAGTCTTTCAAAGGTTCGTCTAACAAGTGTAGCCCGCTAAGGATTCCCCGTCAACTAGTAAGATCCCTCCCCCAAGGTGTGACGAACAAAAAGACAGAAACCAAAGTGCACTCCCTTGGCAGGCCACGGAATCAAACCAATCGGAGCCCCTCTTGCGCCTTTCGGTAAGCTACTACCAGAAAAGGTCCTCATACTTAACTAAAGCCATAGCCATATAGCACGCATGGTAGTACTGTAAGTCCCGGTTGACCACTTACAGATATGTCCTTAAGGAGAGGAATCTAGAGCACCGTAATAATAGCCCAATGCTCTAGCCCTCTTGAGCCATGTTGCTAAAAAGCATCTTTTAGTGTTTATTGCATATACCATTAGTTAAGTTACAAGATCATGGTTATTTAATTTGAGCACTAGCAAAATACTACCCAATGCAATTACCATAGGTATCAAGGTACAAGTTATCAACAACTAGGATATCCTTAAGGTTGACAAGGTAGACACATGTAGTACGAATTAAATGATTTAAGGTGAATAGGACAACAAGGATGATCCCATGCTATACTTGCCTTAAACTCAGATCCTTCTTCTAGTCCAAACCTTCAATGAATTGCTTCTTGATCACCAACGCAAAGCTCACCGACTGGACATGATCATAAAACACCACACAAGCATCCATGCAATCATACATGAAGCCAACAATAGACCTAAATTACAACAGTACACCAAACATATGACACACCAAGTGAAAAAGGTTTGAAAGACGTGCTACATGTTGCTAATCGGAGCTACATTGATCAAGAAACATCTACCAGTAGATTTACTTTTATATAAGAAGAAGAAAACTATAGGCTTCATTTGTTTTAACTATATAAAATCATATATATAAGATATTTTATAAATAATATAAATTGAATTAAGTCAAATTTAGATTTGAATTATAATACTAAAGTAAAACAAATCATATTTTATTTATAAAATCCAGTTGCATAATTATTATTCAAGTTAGAATTTCAACCATAAAATTCCAGAGTTGTTGATATGATAAACATTGTTACTAATGTGTAGATCTCGTCGCTATGAGTCTAACGCAACTTGAATGGGTCAAAACGGAGCTCAAACGTAGAACATATAGCCTAAAGAAGGTAGTGGCAAAACTATAAATAAGTAGATCTTCTATTTCGAATTTAAAGAAATCAAAATTTGGTTTTCAAACCAGCCAGGGACTGCGGGTTAGAATCGGTAAAAGGGCAGGGGCTCTTTAGCAATTGTTCTAGCCGAAGGGGTATGGAGGGATGTGAGCCGTTTGATTAGAGTTGGATGGATGAGATTAGATCTGGAGAGTGGACTGTGGGTTCTATATTCAAAAACTCTAGGGACTCTTTAGAAAATATGCTAGGCGAAGAGGTACGGGCTGATCTCCACTGTTGGATTAGATCTAGGCGGTCTGGATTGGATCAGGGGAGAGAGAAGATAGGGGCTGCCGGCGGCGGGCTGGACTGCGGTGGTGCCATGGCCGGAGAAGCAAAGGCCTCGCTAGAGAAGTCGGTTTCAGTGATTTCGACCACCATCCATCACAGGAAAAAGACAGGGAGCAATAGGGAGGCTCGGTGAACTCGATTGAGGGGGCTAGGGCAGCTGCGATGGTTTGGAGGCGAGCTCGAGCATGTTTTGGTGGATCGGTTCAACGGTGCAACTATGGCAACGTGGCACCGGCGGTAGGGAGCAAGGGAGGGGGTGAGAACAGTACCTATGGGTTATGCACCTTCTCGCGAAGGTCGAGGATGCGGTCATGACCGCAGAGGAACGGCAAATTGGTGAACGTGGCGGTGGTGAATTTTCGGCGGTGTATGGTGGCGCTGCTACTAGCTTCTAGGCGAGATGGCTGGCTTTGGCGAGATAGGGAAAACAGCGTGGGGCGCAGTTGCTATTTAAGAGAGGTAGGGCGGACTAGCTGCGCACGCGAATGCAAGGATGGAGTCACGGCATACGTGGATTCTGCTCCGGTAGTGTCCGGCTCGGGCATGGGAGCAAGGTAAAGAGAGCCCTGATGGGTGGGGCCCACTGTCAGTGAAAGAAAGGAGAGGGGATGGCTAGGCTAGGCTGTTGCTCGCCACTGGGCCACGCAAGAGAAAGAGGAGAGGCGACCCAAGAGGCGAAGGGGAAGGGATGGCGACCTAGACTGGCTTGCTGGGCCACGCGAGAGGATGGGCAGAGGGGAAGTGGGAGCAGGCCGGCTTGCTGTTGGGCTTGGCCTAGAGGGGAGCCGGGCCTTAGGGTGGAGCAGGCCTGCGTGGCTTGGGCCTATGCGAGAGAGTGGGAGAGGAGCAGGCCGATCGAAGCGGGCCAAGGGGAAAGGAGGAATCAGGCCAAGCGGATTGGCCTTTGGGCCAGCTAGGGAGAGGGTGGCGTTTTTCCTTTTCTTTTTTTTTCAAAACCACTTTCAAAAAGAGTTTGAATCCTTTTGAATTTTGGACCAACCTACTCATATCAGTAAATCAAATGCATAGGCATGTATGCTCAAACATGTTTCTACATCCTACGATGAATTTTAATTTAAAGAAAAATATTATTTTCCTATATTTCATGAGCACAAAAATTCATAATAAAACCATTTTAACTCTATTTGAAAAGGAGCAAATTTTTAGGGTGTTACACTATGCAAGAAAATCCTGGCGAGGTATATTTGTTAATAATCTTGCATCTCTTATATATATAAAATTAAAAATAATTCCATTAATTTGTATATATATATGCATTACTGAATCTTTGTGTTTCTACGTACGTAGCCCTCTGGATGGACGACATCGACAAAAAGTAAAAGTGTACGAGGCCCGACAAAACCATTAGAGGGCACCACATAATCACAGAAGTCGATCCTAAGAATGCAAAGAAATTTGTAAACCACTATGGGGTTCTTGTTAGGGATAGGCTCCCGATCAGCACCCTGAATGGAAAATGAAGAAGGAATCTCCTCATATTAGTTTTGTCTATGAGCAAGATAAGGACATTCTTTGGGATTCAATCACTACACATTTCCATCTACCAGGAGGTGAAGATATAAAAAACTAGTTAAAAGTTGAGCTCTCAAGAAGATGGCCGCACAATTCTAGACCTGGAAGAAGCTGTACAATGAATTTGTGAAGAAGAATCTAACTCTAGATTTCAATGATAATAGCCCATACAAAAAGTTGAGGGATGACTGTCCTGAATTTGTGAGGTATAAGACCTTAGAAGAGGGTGAGGCACGGGTGAGAAGGGTCCAATAGAATGCGCGTCAAATGGTATACCATCATAAAATGGGATTAGGTGGCTACAGGAGTGGCATTCCTAGGTGGCACAGAATGGAAGCATACCTGCTTTCCAAAGGGATCCATCCATTTTCAATCGATTGACCCAAACACTCCAAAAATTTGTTTTCGCGCATGGGGATCACTGGACCTAGAGATCGGGGAGTTGGTTGTTGGTGGGCAAATCGAAACAGCAGCACAAAGATTTCTCGATATTGTAGATGCATCTGCCAATGGTGCCTTTGTGCCCAACCGAGAGAAGTATGAGCTGACGTATGCCCTACAAACTCCTGAACACCCTAGGCAAACGCGAGGCAAAGGGTTGATTTTGTGGCGGCATGGCTTCACTGAGGATGCCACGACCTACAGAAGCTGCCAGCGAAGGAAGGATGAGGAGGCAGAGTGGATCCACAGGTTAGAGGAGGTGGTGCTTCGATCGTAGGAGCAAGAACTAAACATGGAGGCAAGAATGCAAGAGGAAATTAGATGGCAAGTGGCACTACAGTTGAGTAGTCAAAGGCAGTCAACATCAGAGCATGGAGTCAACATTAGCCCCCCTCAGTTAAGAAGTAGCTGCACTTCCACTGATCTCCCAAATCAAGATGACCCATTGCATTACTTCCCCATGGATGACATCACTGTGCCTTTGACGCCATGTGAGCTGCACATTCCCATGGGGAATAGCACAGTTGTGGTGGCACAAGGTATTGGTTCTCCTATGTTCCCTAATAAGACACCAAGAAGCCATGGGAATCCAATTCCACCAGGATATTATAGCGTCTCGGTGGATAGAGTTATCAAAGAATATAGGTAAGTGGCTCTTGACTTTCCTGGAGGTGATGGTGTTGGTGTTTTGAGTTACCAACTAGTAAATTTCTAGTATTGTGCGTCTGGCTCAGATGGTGTGCTTAGAGGACACGAGGTTTATACTAGTTTGGGCAGAAAGTCCATACATATAGTTCATCGCTATTGCTCATGTTACTAGCACTAAAAGTTTGTAGTAGGTGTTACAAACGAGTGAGAGAGGGAAAGGTCCCAAGTCTCTAATGTGTGTGTGCTCCTAAGGCATGTTAGGGCATGTGCTTTGATGTCTACAGCCATGTAGAGTGGTGTATAGCCATATCCCCTAGAGTGGTGTACCACTCCCCTCTCCCATGGGGCATCCTGCTTCCTCTTTTATAGATGAAGGGAAGAGCAGGTTATAGAGAGAAAGAGGGAGAAGAGCCAAGGAGAGGAAAGCTTCTAGGACCACCGGGGCTTTCTTCTCCATTATGTGGGTCCCACCAACACTATAGATGGTGATAGGGATGGCTCCATGCCAAGAACCCATTCGCCATTAATGCCACGCCCCAACGTTGTCAGTGGGTCGTGGTGTCCTATTCCATCCAGGCGGGCGATGCGGCGAACCAGCGTGCTGGTCAGCGGCCCTACAGAGAATATGTAGCATAGTTTCCACGCGTCCATCACTGTTGGTAATGTGAATTCCCTAGAGTGACATGTCACGGGCACGGGTCATGTTGAGATGTGCCCGCTCTCTGCACGGTGCTAGAAGTTTGACCTTGGGTTGTACTTTCTGGCCCATAGTGGTTGGCGGCAGTATAGGCTTCCATCGGGAGCCACGCCTGAGGGGTCGGGCAAGGCAAAGCTCCCGACACAGAGGTTGGGCGAGGCAAAGCCCGCCCCTAGAGGTTAGGCAAGGCGAAGCCCCTGACCCAAAGGCTGGGCGAGTCAGAGTCCCCGACCTAGAGGTTGGGCGAGGCGGAGTCCCCGACCTAGAGGTCGGGCGAGGTGGGGCCAGCCCCTAGGGGTTGGCGAGCTAGAGCCCATGCCCTAGTGGTCGGGCAAGGTGGAACCTGTGCACCTGGGGGTCGGTTGGAGTTGTAGTCGCACACTTGACTGCTCAGGTGAATCAATGTTGATGACTATTAGCTCCTCCTCTTTGGGTACCCTAGTATTGGTCCCCAATAGATGGGGAGAAGATCCTAGGACAAGCAGAGCATTCATTCGTTATATGGAGAAAGCGCTACATCATTATTCCTAGTGCAGCGGCTAGGGTACCGTCGCCTCCTCCTCAACTACCTCATGATAGGTGCAGAAGCTAGAGGCCAAGAACATTTTTGCTAGGCTAGCTGTGGATCTTGCCAAGGTGAAGATAAATCTTCAGGTAGAGAGTGACGAGCTTAGTATCCTGAGCGCTGCCCTCAGAGTGGTCTGCGATGACCTCAAAGTGGTGCAGTCGGAGGGGACCAGCTCGCTCGTGGCCCATGCCGTTGAGATCACGGTTCGGGTGCGACCGCTCGAGAGGAATGCCCTTCACACCGGCGTCAATCAGTCCTTCGTGATTGCTCATTCTCATTATGGGGACAACATCAATCTGGAGGTGATGAGCCACGGCTACGCTATCGGTTATGAAGTCCATGAGCTGGAGGAGATGGAAACGGCAGTGGCTCCCCTTTTGCATGACCTGGCAGACAGGATATAAGTTATAGTTCTCCCCCAGAGGGGCTAGTTAGTTAGGTGAACTCAAGCTACGGAGCCATTAATCTTGTAATGAACAAGTATTTTTTGTTTTAAACGTTTGTCCTTTTCTAATGGTGAAAAGGAGTGTGATGCAAACTTGTGGTGAACAAGTTTTTATTTTGAATGTAAAGCGATTAGGTGCGACCCGACCCCTTTCATCGTTGGGTCTGCTCTGCTCGAGTCGGTGAAAAAACTTTGATCATGTCGGGGGGCAAAAACACCATAGCCGCCGGGGCGTAGGTCTTTTAGCAGTCCGCCCGGTTTTACTCATAGTTAGTTTCCATGACTTTTACTTTTCAAGCCTTAACATAGGAAGGGGTCAGATGTGAGTTTCTAAGTGAGAGTATTCCCCTATCAGCCCCTGAGTGAGGCCTGATCCCTGGCTGTTTGTAGGGTTCGGGTGTTACTAAGAAACAGGGAAGCGAATCGAAACTTATAAGGAAGAGTGTTTTTTATTTTAGAAACATGATTTTACAAAAGTACATTAATGACTTGGAAAAGAGCTAAGGGTAAAAGCGACGTAGCTTCTCAATGTTCCATGCGTTGCTGAGGATTTGGCCGTTGATGGTTTTGAGCTTGTAGGTGCCCGGTCGGTGCACCTCTGTGATGACGTATGGTCCTTCCCATGGTGGTGATAGCTTGTGGCAATCCTTGTTGCTCTGAACAAGGCAGAGTACCAAGTCTCTGATGTTGAAGGCCTGACCCCACACCTGACGCCCATGGAACCGGCGCAACGCTTGCTGGTACTTAGCCGACCAGAGGAGGGTTATGTCACCTGCTTCATCGAGCTAATCCATGGCATCTTCGAGGGATGCCTTGGCTCCCTGCTTGTTGTATGCCCTGACCCTTGGTGCCCCATACTCGAGGTCGGTCGGGAGGATGGCCTCAGAGTCGTAGACCATGAAGAAGGGAGTGTAGCTGGTGGCCTAGCTAGGGGTTGTCCTTAGGCTCCAGAGCACTACGGGAGCTCCGCGACCCATCTGCTACCAAACTTGTTCAGACGGTTGAAGATCCTTGGCTTGAGGCCTTGTAGGACCATACCGTTCGTGCGCTCGACTTGGCCGTTCATACAGGAGTGTGCCACGGTGGCACAATCAACATGGATATGATGCTCATCGGTGAACTAGAGGAACTTCTTCCTGATGAACTGTGTGCCATTGTCCGTGATGATAGAGTTTGGGACTCCAAAACGATGGATAATATTGAGGAAAAATAGCACAACTTTCTTGGATTTGATCACACAGATTGCCCAAGCCTCTATCCATTTTGTGAACTTGTCTATGGGGACAAGTAGGTGCGTGTAGCCCCCGAGCACTTTTTTAAGAGGCCCAACCATATCGAGCCCCTAGACCACAAATGGCCATATAATGGGGATGGTCTGGAGCGCCTGGGCAGGCAAGTGGGTCTACTGAGTGTAGTACTGGCACACTTCATAGGTGTGTACAACTTGCTCAGTGTTGGCTACTACCATTGGCCAGTAGAAGCCTTGTCGGAACGCGTTCCTGAACAAGGTTCTAGGCACGACATGGTGCCCGCAAACCCCACCGTGGATGTCGTCTAGCAGCTGCTTCCCTTGTTCGATCAGGATACAACACTATAGGATCCTGGTGTGGCTTCATTTGTAGAGCTCTTCCTCAATGACAACAAACAACTTGGCACACCGTGTGAACCACCGAGCCTCCATCTTATCCGCAGGCAACACCTCCCAAAAGAGGTAGTCGAGGTAAGGCGTTCTCTAATCAGCAGGAGGGTCGGGCTCCACCACTAGGTCAGCATCAATCTCCATCACTAGAACTTCATGGACCTCCATAGCTTCGAGGTTGGATAGGTCCTATGGAGGGCTGAATCCTGAGCCTAGGGCGGGCAGCTCGTTGCTGGCTCTAGCCCCCAAGCCCGGGCCAGAGGGATTGAAAGAGGTCAACGGTAGCCCAACCCCTAAGCCCTAGACTGAGGGGTCAAGCGAAGTTGTCGGTCGCCCAGCCCCTAGGTCCAAGGCTAGCGGCTTGCCTCCATCCTGCCTCGGCTCTTCGTATTGGACTGAGGGTTTGTGTTGATCACTAAAAAAAGACAACAACCGGGACTGGCTCTCGGCTGGACGCCATCTTTGCCAGCTCGTCGGCTGCCTCATTGAGCCATCGGGGGATGTGGTTGAGCTCAAGGCCATCAAACTTGTCCTCCAGCTTGCGGACCTCCTGGCAATACACGACCATCTTGAGGTTGTGACAGCTTGACTCCTTCATGACCTGGTCGATGACTAGTTGGGAGTCACCCTGAATGTCAAGCCGTCGAATGCCCAACTCTATCACGATGCGTAGGCTGTTGACAAGAGCCTCTTACTCTGCCACATTGTTTGATGCGGGGAAGTGGAGGCAGACCATGTACTTCATGCGCACCCCAATGGGCGAGACGAAAACTAGCCCGATGCCAGCGCCCTTCTTCATCAGCGAACCATCGAAGTACATGGTCCAGTACTACTGATCGATAGCCGTTGGTGGCATTTGGATCTCGGTCCATTCCACCACAAAGTCGGCCAGTGCCTGGGACTTGATGGCGGTCCATGGGACAAATGAGATGCCTTGATCCATCAATTCGAGAGCCCACTTGGCGATTCTTCCCATCGCATCCTAGTTCTAGACGACCTCGCCAAGAGGAAAGGACATCACCACCATCACTGGGTGCGACTCGAAGTAGTGGCGCAATTTTTCCTTGGTGATGAGGATGGCGTAGAAAAGCTTTTGGATCTAGGGGTAGCGGGTCTTGGAGTCGGACAAGACCTTACTGATGAAGTACACGGGACGTTGTACTTTGAGGGCATGCCCCTCTTCCTCCCGCTCCACCACTAGTGCGGCGCTGACCACCTGCGTGGTGGCCATGATGTAGAGCAGGAGTGGCTCCTCGACGGTCGAGGGAACCAGGATCGGGGCCTTTTTAGGAGCTCCCTGAGCTTCTCAAGCGCCTCCTAGGCCTCGGCCGTCCACTCGAAGTGGTCGGCTTTCTTCAGGAGACAATAAAGGGGAGGCCCCATTCATCGAGGCATCAGATGAAGCGGCTGAGTGCAGCGAGGCACCCTATGATCCGCTGTACCCCCTTTATGTTCTGTATCGGGCCCATTCTCGTGATAGCCGAGATTTTTTCTGGGTTGGCTTTTGATGCCGTGCTCGGAAACGATGGACCCGAGCAACATACCCCTTGGAACCCCGAAGACGCATTTTTCGGGATTGAGTTTGATGTCATTCGCTCGGAGCTTCACGAAGGTAAGCTCAAGGTTAGTCACAAGCTCGTCAGTGCATTTGGATTTGACTATGATGTCATCCATGTAAGCCACAACAGCCTAACCGATGAGGTTACCGAAACACTTGAGCATGCAATGCTGATACATAGCCCCAGCGTTTTTGGACCAAAGGCATTATGACATAGTAGTATGATCCGAACGGGGTGATGAAAGAAGTCATGAGCTGGTCGGACTCCTTCATCGTGATCTGATGGTACCCGAAGTACGCATCAAGGAAGCAGAGGGTTTCACACCCTAAGGTCGAGTCAACTACTTGATCTATGCGTGGCAAAGGAAACGGATCCTTTGGGCATGCTTTGTTGAGACCCATATAATCAACACACATTCTCCATTTCCCACTCTTTTTTCTTACAGGAACGGGATTGGCTAACCACTCAGGATGATACACTTCCTTGATGAATCCAGCCTCCAAAAGCTTTGTAATCTCCTCGCCGATGGCTCTGTGCTTCTCCTCATCAAAGCAGTGCAGTCATTGCTTCATCGGCTTGGAGTTTGGCCTGATCTTCAAGGCATGCTTAGCGACTTCCCTCAGAATGCCCAGCATGTCCGAGGGTTTCCACGCAAAGATGTCTCTTTTGGCGTGGAGGAAGTCGACGAGCGTGCTTTCCTATTTGGAGAAAACTGTGGTGCTAATCCGGAGCAACTTGCCATCAGGGTTGCTAGGGTCCACTGGGATCTCCTTGACACCTTCAGCAGGCTCAAAGGACCCAGTCGGTCGCTTGGAGTCTGGAGGCTCCTCGACGGTCCTCTCCTGGATGGCCACAAGCTCGGTGGAGGCAACGATTGCCACGGCGTGCTCGTAGCACTCCACCTCGCACTCATAGGCACGCTGGAAAGAAGTGTCGACGATGATGACCCCTCGCGGGCCTGGCATCTTTAGCTTCAGGTAGGTGTAGTTGGAGACAGCCATGAACTTCGTGTAGCATGGACATCCGAGGATGGCATGGTAAGTTCTATGGAACCCTACCACCTCAAAAGTGAGGGTCTCCATCCTATAGTTGGTTGAACTCCCAAAGGTGACAGGCAGATCGATCTACTCGAGCGGCATGGCCTGCTTCCCAGGCACGATGCCATGGAAAGGTGACCCAGTTGTTCGGACATGCGCTCGGTCGATGCCCATAGCATCGAGCATCGAGGCGTATAGGATGTTGAGGCTGCTACTGCCATCTATCAGCACCTTGATAAGCCGCTTCGTGCTGACAATTGGGTCGATGATGAGCGGATACCTCCTCGGTTGAGGGATGCTATCGGGGTGGTCAGTCCGATCGAAGGTGATGGCGGACTCCGACCACCGGAGGAATGCAGGCACAGCGGGCTCAGTCGTGTAGACCTTGTGGTGCGCCAGCTTCTATCGGTGCTTGGAGTCGTAAGCCACTAACCCCCAAAGATCATGAGGCAGCTATTAGGGGTCGGGAAGCCATCATCCTTCCCATCGTAGTTGTTTGCTGTTGGCTTGGGGTCTCTTCTTGGCGGCCCTTTGTTGGTGCCACCGGACAAGAACAACTTCATGAGAGCGCAGTCCTTGTACAGATGCTTGATGGGGAAGGCGTGGTTCAGGCATAGTCCTTCGAGCAGCTTCTCAAAGTGGTCGAGGCGCCCTCAGTGGGCTTCTGACCCCCTTTATGGTCAGCAGCGGACACAAGCAAGCTCTCGCACCGCTGTTTGTTCTTCTTCTTGTGGGGACGGTTGGAGGCGCCCTCGCCGGTGTCGTCATCCCGCTTTGCCTTGCCCTTGGAGCGGTCGAACATAGCTCCAACCGCCTCCTCACCAGAGGCATGGCTGGTGGCGATGTCGAGGAGCTCCTTGGTGGTCCTCGGACCCTTGTGGCCCAACTTGTGGACCAGGGACTCGCAGGTGCTCCCAGACATGAAGGCTCCAATGATGTCGGCATCGGCGATGTTGGGCACCTCATTGCACTGCCAAGAGAAGTGCCAGATGTACTCATGGAGAGTTTCTTCGGACTTCTACATGCAGTTTTTGAGGTCCCATGGGTTTCCAAGGCGCGCATAGGTGCCCAGGAAGTTGCCCACAAAGATCTCCTACAAGTCCACCCAACCATAGATGCGATTGGGCGGAAGGTGTTCTAGCCATGTTCGCATCGATTCGGCGAGGAACAGGGGGAGATTGCGGATGATGAAGTTGTCGTTATCCGCGCCACTGGCCTAGCAAGCAAGTCGATAGTCCTTGAGCCATAGCCCGGGGTTTGTTTCCCCGAAGTACTTTGTGATGTTGGTCGGTGGCCGGTATCATGGTGGGAAGGGTGCATTAAGGATGTGTCAGCCAAAGGCCAGAGGCCTTGGCAGGTCGAGGCTAGGGCTTCGGTCCTCGCCACTGTCATAGCGTCCACCGCAATGAGGGTGGTAGCCACGGCTGGCCCCCTCTCTCTCACTGCTGCGGGCACGCCTATGGGCGCTCAGAGTGTTGCGGGCATCGCGATTGCGGCCAAGGCGCCCGCGCACAAGGAGTGCAACCCTCTGTCCATCGTCGTGTGATGCCTGGTGGATAGAGATGTCCTTGTCATGCTGCCCCAAGGGCGCGTGGTGACCAACATCGAGCTCGCATCATTAGAACAACGAGCTCTCTGCTTGCTGCCCCATGGCACGCTCGAGTAACGTGCGGATCTCTCGGTGAGCCTGATAGTCCTTAGGCATCATGGGCTCAGGGAGCCCTCGGAGCAAGGCTGCTGTGCCCGCTATGTTCTGCTCGCCCGGGCGAAACACGGGATGCCCCTGTTGTCCTCGATGATCCTCTAGTTCACCTCGCGGGCCCTAGCACATGCGCGTCTGCCATCTCCTTGGCGTGCGATCTCTTGCTCGAGCTCTACACATTCTTGCTTGAGTCTAAGCCATGCCTCCTTGAGCTCCTGGTGTCGCGCTCATAGGTGCTCCTCCCACATGTGCGGAAAAGCCCCTTCGCCTTCATCGTCGTGGTCACACGGCAGGTCAGCCCCTCCTTCATGGACGCTCTCGATGTGCCCTTCGGGGGTCTCCGCCATGAAGCATTCCCACGGGGGGGTGATGGCTTCCCCTGCTGAAATCAAAGTTAGAGAGGGACTCTGAGTCTACCAAGAGGAGGTCGTGGAACGATTCCATGATGTAGTCCGCCATACCCATGAACTCGCCGTTCATGAGTGACGAACGCATGCGCTGCGTGACGAGGTGACCTATGGTCTCCATGGCGTTGTGTAGGCCAAACAGAAATGCCGTCGCGGCGCCCTAGGTGAGATGTTTTGGGGTGAGCGGCTCCCCTCCAGCGAGCTGCGCCATGACATTGGCGAAGGAGAGGGTGAGGCAGCGCATGCCCTCCCAGGACTTTCGGGGTCCAAGGAAGGCAACAAGCTGGCGCTCAAGCCTCTCATAGTCAAAGTCAAGGAGCTGGTCGCTCCTAGGGGCACAAGCCTCCGGTGCATGTAGCCGCAACTCCTCTAATGCCTCATTGATCACGTCGAGGCCGGTGGAGTGAAGACGCTTGGTGGTGGCGGGAGCCTATGCCAGCTCTCCCTCCACCGTGATGACGAAGTCTAGGTTTCCAAAGCGCATGTGCACGCCCAAAACCCAGCTGATGCCGTGGTTGGCCATCCAAAGCCTAGTGATGACGTCGAGACTCGCAAAAGACCCCTACCTATCACGCCAACTGTCGGTGTTTCTAGTTACCAACTAGTAAATTTCTAGTTTTGCACATCTGGCTCAGATGGTGTGTTTAGAAGACATGATGTTTATACTAGTTTCAGGCAGAAAGTCCCTACGTCCATTTTGTCGCTGCTGCTTGTGTTACTAGCACTGAAAGTTTGTAGTAGGAGTTACAAGTGGGCGAGAGAGCGAAAGGTCCTAAGTCTCTGATGTGCGTGTGCTCCTAAGGCATGTTAGGGTGTGTGTTTTGATGTCTACAACCATGTAGAGTGGTGTACAGCCATATCCCCTAGAGTGGTGTACCACCCCCCTCTCCCATGGGGCGTCCTGCTTCCCCTTTTATAGACGAAGGGGAAGAGCACGTTATAGAGACAAAAGAGGGAGAAAGGCCAAGGAGAGGAAGGCTTCCAGGACCACCGGACCTTTCTTCTCCATTATGCGGGTCCCGCTGACACTGCAGATGGTGACAGGGATGGCTCCACGCTGGGCGCCCATTTGCCGCTGTCAGTGGGTCATGGCGTCCCATTTCGTCTTGGTAGGCGACGTGGTGAACCAGCGTGCTGGTCAGCGATCGTACAGGGAGTAGGTAGCATAGTGTCCATGTGTCCATCACTGTTGGTGATGTGAATTTCATGGAGTGACATGTCGCGGGCACGGGTCATGTTGAGATGTGCCCGCTCTCTGCACGGTGCCAGAAGTCTGACCTTGGGTTGTACTTTCTAACCCGTAGTGGTTGGCAGCGATATGGGATTCCATCAGGAGCCGTACCTGAGGAGTTGGGTGAGGCGGAGCTCCTGACCAAGAGGTCGGGTGAGGCAAAGCCCCTGACCCAGACGTAGGCTGAGGCGGAGCCCGCCCCCAGAGATCAGGTGAGGCGAAGCTCTTGACCTAGAGGTCGAGCGAGGCGGAGTCCCTAACCCAGAGGTCGGGCGAGGTGGGGTCCACCCCCAAAGGTCGGGCGAGGTGGAGCCCCCGACCTATAGGCCGGGTGAGGCGGAGGCCCCACCAAGAGGTTAGGCGAGGCAGGGCCCACTCCTAGGGGTTAGATGAGCTAGAGCCTATGCCCCAGCAGTCGGGCGAGGTGAAACCTGCTCACCTAGGGGTTGATTGGAGCTATAGTCACGCACTTGACTGCTTGGGTAAATCAATGTCGATGACCATTAGCTCCTCCTCTTTAGGTACCCTAGTATTGGTCCCCGACAGATGGGGAGAAGACCCTTGGACAAGCAAAGCATTCATTCGTTACATGGTGAAAGCGCTACATCATTATTCCCGGTGCAGCCGCTAGGGTACTGTCGCCTCCTCGTCAACTACCTTATGATTGGTGCGGATGAAAGTGAACGAAATAGTTTTTCAATAATCATTCTCAATTTTTGGCTTCTCGCGTATAACCAATTACTCACAATCATTTTTGTACTCACAGGTCTCCCAATCTGAGTCTAGTTCTTCCATCCCATGATGATCATCAGAGTGCTCTAGACGATGATGATGCTCTGGATGATGATGATGCGTTACATGGCATGGCTACATCTCCATCTCCATCTTCTCCAAGGTGGTCTCCCCCTCCTCCACCTCCCACGCCGTAGAGGCGCCATAAGAGGCCCCTGCCCCTGGTGAAGTCCCCATTGAAGAAGAAAGCTAGCCGTCGTAAAACAAAGTCCCCAGACAAGCTGCCTTACGAAAAGTTAGAAGAGGAATCAAAAGCGGGGGCACAAAAAGATTTGGATAACTGGTGGCGAAGTGTAGCAGAATCAATAGCAAAGAAGAATGAACTTATGAAAAAACCCACCAAAGCTGCACTGCATAGCTCAACGAGAACTAAGGAAAAGAGTTAGTGAAGTGGAGAAAAAGTGGCATGAGGCATGTAAGCCCTCGCCATTATTGGACTATGAATGCTCTCTTGACAAGTCATATAAGGCGTCGCTGAAAGCAAAGAGAGCAGGGAAAGATGTTGCACAACTCGGGCAACAATCTAAGCAATCTATCGACCCGCTAGTTGTTGGAGATGATTATACAAATGCACAAGGCGGTCCAATCGATAGGGAGGCACTCCAAGACTTCATGGACACAACAGGTCTCACACCTCAATAACTCAATGGGGGAGGATCGATACCAACAGCCAAATTTGATATTTATCGGACCTATGTGTATGGCAGGAGTCTTGTCAACCCTAAGTCCTAGTCATCACTAGGTACGCAAATATTCTTGTTAAACAAGTGGTACTTAAATACGTGTGCGAAGGAAGAGGCATGGCTTCTTGCCAGAGTTAGACCAGAGCATTACTTCAATGGCTATGACAATGTGCATATTGAGTTCAATGAATTACACCAACTATTAAATCGGGACGCTCTCAACAAATCTCTCCTCAGCTTCTAGTGTCTGTAAGTGATTCTTTCTATAATTGAAGTAACTTGCATGTTAGTTCGTTGTCTATATATAGTTATCCTCACACTATATATATTCTTTTGTACTATATAAATGCATATATGAGATGCTGAAACTAAAGAAAAAAGGTTAACTGATGTTGGTTTCATGGATCCGAATCGCACATTCAAAGACATGGTTACTCCATATGATTGATGACGACCTCAAGTGGAGAAGAATATATTTAGGTTCTTAGAAAAGCAACATGACAAGACACTGATACTCTTCCCTTACAACTTCAAGTGAGTGTTAATGTCTTGTGCCCATTTTATTTTGCTTACTCCATTTTATTTTGCTTACTCCATGTCTTGTGCCTACGTATAAACATGTAGCTTTCACTAGATACTGCTAGTCATCGATATGCCGAGGAGTCTTGTAAAGATCTTTGACTCAGCGACAAAACCACGAGAGGATTACCAAGAAATGATTGATATTCTCAAGTAGTAATTTCGGTCTCGCACACTGCATACTCTCTTATGCCATTTTATTGATATAACTCCATTTATTTATTTTGTTCGGCAGTGCTTGGAAAACATTCGCCCAAAAACGCTATTATGGTCATTGGAAAGTGCCTCTGGATATAGTCCAATACCCAGTAAGTACTAGCTAGGTCACCACATCTTTATTTAGTTCAATTCATTATTACCATGCTTTATTGGTTGATGATGAATCTTTTTCTCGTAAAGTGGTGTCTGCAGTAGGGATCGGGGAACAACTTATGTGGATATTACGTCTGTCCTCATGGAGTACTCAAGAAGAACAAGTGAAGAGATCCTCGAAGTACGTACAAAATATACACAATTTATTTATTACCATTATGTTGATATATATAATCATACTTTTCCTTTCATTCGAAATGAAGGTTCAATGGAGGAAGTAAAGAGTTCTGCGATGTGACCAGATCAAAGCAATTCAAGAGGCATTGCCAAGATTTCTTATGGATGAGGTCATAGATCCCAAAGGCACATACTACTATGACCCTAAAGAATTATTACCTAGTAGCCATACGACTGATCAAGATTAGGGTTCAATGAAATCCCAAGGACATGAGTACAAGGTTTTTGTGACTTTATTATGTACATATTCCATGCATGTAAAACCTCTTGAAATATTTATATATATATAGTTTCATATATTTTAGTGTGATATTTATGTATAATGCTCGAATGGAATCTTATACATACGTATATATGGACGTATATTAGCAACATAGAATTCGTATACAAAAAGTTAATCGAAACAAAAAAGAATTGAATTGAAAAGAAACCATAAAATGAAAAAGAAAAAAAGAACATTTAGTACCGGTTGGAAACACCAACCGGGACTAAACGTGCCAGTCCTGGTGCAATGTCTGGGGCACATTTAGTCCTAGTTGGTAATAGAAACAGGGACTAAAGGTTTACTTTCAGTCCTGGTTCAAAGAACCGGGACTAAGGGGGGCCTTTAGTCCTGGATTCACAATCCTAGTTGAAAAACTGGGACTAAAGGGGGTTTTCCCAACCGGGACTGATGCTCAGTGCTGCACTAGTGTAAGTAAATCCAAGTAGCAAAGCGGGTACATGTTACTAATGGTCTTAGCAGTATACTTGTTACGCTCTCTCTAGCTAGGTGATCTGCTAAGTCTCATGACCATAGATTATGGGTGCCACAATGTTTTTGCATTCACCGGTGTTTCTATGGCCCATTGAAACTAAACTAGCTCCTTGCTCCGGTTTAAGTAGTTCAGTATTTGTATTGTTCGTCTCGATATACCGTGAAGTACTAAAGTAGTGCCTGGAATTTATTTAGATTCACATCTCTCCTTGATGTGTGCAAATATATTCGTTGTTTGACAAGGACCATATACAGAACTGAAAAGAATAGTACTAGCAACTTCCAAATTCCAAGCTCTGTTACATATACTCCATTTCACCGTACCTGAAAACTAAAGGAAGCGTGGTCTTACTTTCACAAGGTTTATGGTCGCTCACTTGAACATCATATAAACTTTTCCTTGGCTTTTGCTTTGGATAAATAGTTTCAGTTGAAAGACTTGCAAAAAACACGCATACTTCAATACACTCATATACTCACGACTCTGCACTGCAGTTGACCATTCTCTCCAGCACTGTGAAACATATACGCACAGCTGGTGACACGACAATCAAAAGATAACACTAGATCACCCATAGTAATTTAACCCAGGGTTTGTATATCTTTAATGGTCAGGCTCTAGCACGCACTATATATATATCTCATTGGTAATTCAACCCTGTGTGTATAATTTATACTAACAGATAGTGAAGCTAGTAAACGAGGACCTGCATGCATGAAGTCTTATCAGACTGCACGATTGAAGATCAACACAGGCATCCAGCACCCGAACAGTTCTGTTCCTCTTGCAATGGTTGACATTGCAGACAGGTGACCTCGAGGTTTTCACAACGACTTTGACAAATTCAAGCATGGACTTAAGACTACTCTTATGTGGAGCTGGCAAACTCGATAAGTGAGACAAACTCTCACGAGGTTAATTAATTAGTACAATGCAAGCTGTATTAGTAGCGAAACAATCCTTGAAGGCTTGAACCCTAAGGGTCCACTTGCAGTAGTTGGATCATTTGGATCAAAGTGGACAAAAGTCAGGCAGATTGTTTGGTTCACCGTTCACCTTATTAGCAACGATGTTTTACAGAGGTTATGTCTTCGGGACCCCTCGTCTTAGGCATCAGATAGTCTTGTCAAGAAAATGCTTGCGCCACCAAACTAGTAGTGTAACAATACCAATGTAACGAAACATTAAAGCTATCTCTTCTTTCCATTGCAAGGACTGAGCTGCTAATTTTTCCATACATCCCTTGTCATCTGCTTAATTACATCGTGATGGCACTTAGCAAGTTGATTGGATCGGTCTTATGGGTGCAATCAGGTGATTGCATCACACAAAGCAGTAAAACCAATTTGGAAACCTACAAACCACCAATGTGGTGTAAAAGGGCATGCACAACTAAGGAGGGTCCATTTGTTCTTGCTGCCCTTTAGTTAGGTTACTTTTCTTCAAAACCTATATTGGACTCCACACATCACATTTTTACAAGCTTTCTTCAACATTGATTTATTTTTCATTGTTATAGTCTCCACTATAATTTGAGACCCAACTTTGAATCATGCCTAACAAGCCAAGCCAGAGTGGAATTGACTTTCATTAAAAATGAACTAACTTTCATTTCAAATGGAAAATTAATATAACTAAAGCAATTTTGAAGCAAACCTGTCGATGATAAAAAATGACCGGAAAGCATGGGATGACTTTTAGGTAATGTTTCTGATAAAAATATGGCAACGAAAAATATATTTGGAACATTGCATGGAAGTCTAGGGATCAAAAGAGGAGTAGAGGCAGCGCAACCTCTGCTGAACCGGCCTGGTCGTTTCTCAAGCCGGCTGGGCCAGCTGCCCTCTCTCTAGCGCGCCTGTTGCCCGCTGGCCTCGACAGAACTGGCCTGGCCGGTTTGGGACCCGGCCAAGCCAGTCCCCCTGCGCTAGTTGCTGCCCAACTGTCATGGCTGGTTTGGGAACTGGCCAGACCAGTTTCCCTATGCATCCAATCGGCCAGGCTCCCATGGCCCACGACAAAACCGGCTACCGGCTAGGCCGGTTTGCCTATTCGAGTCCGAACCAGACTCTTTCAAATTGGTGTTTGGGCATATTTTTTGTATAGGAAACTTGGAGATCATGATTTGGACTCATTTCCTATTAGGATAAGAGTACCCCCTCTATATATATTAGAGGATCATGGCCGATTGAAGGATCCAACACTCAATCCTCTTTTTTACATCTATTACCCAACTTTTGCCCTTTTCCAACCCTCTTGCTGTTCGATGCATCTCTCCGCGAGATTCATTGGTGTTCTAGGTAGCCTTGCTGATCCTAGAACAACCCTAGGCTCCTCCTCCCTGATGGGTCCCCCCGGGAGGTGTTCCCAGGCTTGTGCGGTGGAGGACGGCTCAATATTCGGCCTAATCAATTTCTAGATTGGTTTAGTTGATCTCTAGAGTTGCTTGTTGCATGTGATAGGTTCATTGCAACCTAGGGCATGCTAGCCCTTGCTGGTGTGTGATTTGGATCTCCATCCAACATCAATAAAACCATTGCACTGGCACTGTATCCATCATCCTTTCTACCTTAGGCCCGATGGTTAGCCAACCTGGTAGCCTGCCCATTCATTTCTTCTTCCTAGCACAACCTCCATAGTTGCCATGGGCATGAGCTTCAACTTGAAGCTCAAGGCCATGTAAGAACCTTGCCTAGCTACTCGGACAGAAGAAGACATGCACCTTGCACACCATGCACATGCATTCAAGCCTTGTTGCACAATAGCATGCTCAAACCACGTGAGCACAGCCCCAATTCAATGGTGCCGCTATGCACCAAACCATGGCTAGATCTCCCCCATGACCCCCTAAGCCCAACAACGTCATGCCGCCCCTAACAATTTGTCCATTCAACCATTCCTAGGCCCTATTCATGTGCGTCACCAAGAAGCTAAGCCCCACCAAGCACCATTAGCACCGACGAGCTCTAAGCCCTCCAAGCTCTCCACCATGGCACATTCAACTTTGTCATAACTCCCTAAGCATAATGCTCACTCGAATAAGCTATAGTGTCACTCTATGGCCCTACCTCATGACTACAGCACCACCGCACACTTGGTGTCACCAGGGTTGCCAACATAGTTGACAATGACAACCACCTCCAACCTCAAGGACTAGATGGCTCAATCCCACATGCCACATCATGTCTATATCCACCCTTGTCGCACATCGCCCTCTTTTTCCCCCTCTCTACACCATTCCACAAAGCCATACCATGTTCCATTGCCTATGGCAAGGCTCCATGGTGACCAAGGGTCATCAGTGATGCTACCTCTAGCCTCTAAATCATTTCTAGGGTGTGCAAGTCAACTTGGAGTGTGTAAACATGTACTCAAGTGAGCCCTTCTTATCACGATGGGACCAAAGAACACCAGTGAGCTGTAGCTACCAAACCACAGCCTTACTTGACTTGATTTACTTCACCAAAACCGCCACATCGAGCTCTACTACCTAGAGTAGAACAAGTTGACATTGTCAAGGAACCACACCTATCACCAAATCCAGCGAGGCAGAACTCAGTGGCAATGCAAAAGATGTGGGTCACTACACTCCAACCCCCACTTTAGGACTTGCCCATCATACACTACGTCTTTGTCTTGCTCCATGCAGATGGTGCACATGGATAGTGTCATGGTCCACTATTGACCAAAGGGGCATAGACCAAATCCTTGGGTCCAATCCAAACGCAAACCTAGTCCGACCTTGTCCAACCTAGATGAGGCCTGAACCCCCAGACCCATTGACCCATGGGCCCCGCCTATTAGTGACATTGGCCCCTATGATGTCATGTTGATGTAAACATGACATGTGGCATGCCCATGATATGACTTGTGTCACCTCTATGATTTTTTAGAACATACCTTATTTTAATTTCCTCAAATATGGTTTAATATTTAGAAATTGATAACTACTTAAATTCAACTTAGAGAAATATGTATGAAACTTTTACTAAAATTTTGGTAAACATGAGGTCTACACAATGGAGCTATGTTTTGGATTTAGTTAGGCGTGCAAATAGAAATGCCAGTAATTTATTGTATGCTATTTCTACTAGTATGACAGTGTTGACTGAGCCTTTCCTTGTTATCACCTATTACCCTAATAATCTATTATTAGAATTAGGCTATATGATTTACTTATTGCATTTATCAACTCTACTCTGTCTAATCATGAACTTGTCATGGATGTGTGGAAATAGTTTAATGGCGTAGGATATGACTTGGATTGTATGGTAGGCACAAAGTTCTAATGGGTGATGCTAGGAGAGATTATGGTACGTGAGTATTATTGGGTGGGTGGTTAGGATGTCTCAATCGAGGAAAGATAGTGGACAAAGTCCAAACAACTATGTCGTGCCAAGAGGGTGTGACTTAGGTACCATCCGAGGTTACCTGTGGTGGGTATACCTTGAGGTTCCATGGGAATGTGGCGTTTTGTGGGTGGGTTTCACTTACAATTGGATGTACCTGTGAGAGATGCAAGGAGACAACTTCCATTCGGAGGAGAGGTCTTTGCTTGCACCTTAAGGACTAACTTTGGATAACTACCCAACAAGTAGTTGAAGGACCATGACGCAATCCTGGCACGACCATTTGTTGCATGCTTAAGATCACATGAAGTAGTACTATGAGTCGGGACATAGGGATGTCCAATTTGCCATAGATGGTTGTACGCCTGTGTCACCATTAGACTGTGAAAGGACTGTTAATTAGGCAACTTACAACAAAATAGCTAACTAAAAACTACTTATCAAAAGTTATTCAATATAATGTCTAAATGTGCACTACAATTTTGTTAAGTGTTGCAATCTCTAATGCAAAAGAGTTTTACATCCTAAGTTCCAATCCTATCAATTAACCTAGCATGATAGACTACAAAAGGTAAGCACACAGCCTAGGAAAATAAGTAAGTATAGAAACATAAGAGATATGCACACTCCTTTGACGACGATTTTCCCCTGGAATCGAGAAGCTCACGCTCCCCTTTAATCCTCGTTGGAGCCCCACACAAGAACCAAGCTCTCAATTGGGTAACCATATGGATAGGCCATAGGCCTTCCCCACATGCAAGTGTGACACTGTGTGGCCTTCTATCTCCTGGACTGCTCCCCTTCACATTCACAATCAAGCTTCTAGCCAAAACGTTGTGTGCCTCATTCCTTCGTACACCGTAAGTAGCCAAAACACAAATGCAATTGGTGCGATCTTGAAAGATTATTAGCCCCTTTGAGTACAAGCATGGTGCGTGCCATCACCGGGTAGCAAGTGGTATGCAAACCTCACTAACACTAGGCCTAAACATAGATCAAGCGCTAATTTGTGGTCTAAACTAGCCTAAGCACTTTACAAAGCACTAATGCTAATCGCTTAATATTCCTTAAGCACTTTTCATGACAAGATCACTTGGAATAGAGACTCAACTCACTAGCAACTTCAGCGCACTCCAACACCCTTAAAATGGTCATCCAAGGTGGTATATATAACCTCTATCACTCAAAATAGTAGTTGGCAATAAACTGCACTCGTGCAATGAGCACTGGAGAGCTCTGGTGCCTATGCCATGGGCTAGTCATTGGACTATCCATTGCTGACATTTTGGTAGCCTATGTTCAAATGGTGAATTGTGGTGCATCACTAGATATTTTTAGTGACTCTAAGAACCTTTTGCATAGCCTCTAGGAAGCATGTTTACTCTTTGGTGCTTCTTCACCGGAGGGCTCAAATCCCCTTGATGAGCTTCACCATGCCTCCAGCTCCCTCTGGACTTAAGCTCTGGTGCTTACCAGAAGTTAAGGTGAGGTCTTCTTTGGCTCTCTGTCTGAGCATCGATCTAAGCTCTAGTGCTTCTCACTAGAGAGCTGCAGTGAACCCAATGATGAATGGACCAATCCATTTTATATATGGGCACTATTCCTAACATCAGGTATGACACTCTAGTTAGCACTCTAGTGCACACTGAGCTTGGTTTCTTCATATGTTCTCATCCAAAGTTCTTCCACTTGATGTCTTAGACATCTTGCTTGTCGTCTTATAGGACTTCATAAGTGCTCCATGGCATTTTCTTGAGGTGTTGATCATATGATCATCACGTTACCTTGTCCCATCCATCCTAGCATTCATAGGACTAAAACCTTATGTACCAGCACACAACATCAGTCCCAAAGATCATGTTGTCACTCAATCACCAAAATCACTTGATGGCCCTAGCTAGGTGCCATTTTTCCTACAGGTTGAAGGCATCACCGAAAAGTCTACTGGGGAGCTTGCCCTATGCTATTATGACCCCTAGCAGTGCATTGGCCTCATGGCATATCGACCACCTCCCTCCCAAGGCTAAAATTCATCATGTCTTCCATGTTGTTTTCCTCAAACCATACCACAATGATCCTATAACGATGATTGTGCCTCTACAGCTAGTGCTCCGCGTCCATGTTGTTCCCACACGGGAGTTCCATTGTCTATGTGCGCCAAAATTGTGGCACCTAGGAGGTGGTGGTGTGCTAGGCTAGTCGCAATGATGCCGAGGCTACCTAGGAATGACTTGACAGCTTCATAGAGACACATCTGACATTCTAGCTTAAGGATGAGCTGTTTATCCTAGAGGATGGAAGTGTTGCAGATACTTCTGGTCTATTTGGTTGAGCTGTGGCTGTCGAGAAAAGTTGTTGTGGGTTGTGCCTGTGAGCTATAGAAAAGCTAAAGTTGTTTGGTTTAAACAAGTATAAACTATAGCTCCTATCTTTATCTCTCTTGAAACAACTACCAAAGAGTTCTTTATTCCATCCATTTTGAAAAGCGAAAAGCCAAAAGCAGGGTCTAAGGTGCTTTAAAAATGTACTACAAAAAAACAACTACTTCTAAAAAAGCAGCCTCCAAGAAGCAGCCCCTTTGGTTAGGCTTTTGGCTTTTCAGAAGCAAAAGTAGCCCCAACAGCCCAACAAACGGACACTTTGTGAATAAGTCATACACACGCCACAACAGGTAGAAATCAGCATTTTCGGCACAGGAGCGTGCAACACCAAGTGGTTGAAAAACCTCGGTTGTTTAAAGTTTGCTAAGTTTTTGCATGCATCCTACTTTAGTAAGTTGAGCAAGGATTTTATGGGTTGTTGAGGAATAATGAAGGCAAGAAAGGAATTAGATTCAGCTAATTTAGTTGTTCAGAGACCCCCTCGGGGAGGAGGGGGCAAACATGCTGCCGCCCCATGCCCCATTGTCATCTAATATGACAAAACATGTGCCTTGTTAGACTCGTGGTGGTTCCAGCTATAGATGGCCAAATGGGCGGCACGGCCAGGTATAGATTCGGTCCACTGAGGCATGGCCCTACTAGCAAATTGTGTCATGTCATGCCAATCCATGGGCTATGCCATTAGTATAGGCATGACCCTATAACATCTTAGCTTGGCCAGGATGTGGTTCGATGGCCTAATGACCCACTGAGGCCACACCTACCAAGCATGCTGGGCACACACCGCTACCATCGTGCTAGCTTGCACCGCTGCCACCCTTGCGTGAATTAGGAAGGGGAGGAACTCACCATCGTGCCTATGCCACAGCAAGAGAGAATCAGGAGAGGGGAGGGGAGGAACATAAGGTATCTAGCTCAACTATTATTGTGGCTGCTCAGGATTAGAGAAGGGGAGATATGGAAAGGTAGATCGCCTCAGAAAAAGTTTGCGAAGGCGATCTCGAAGGAGGGCATGGGATCAAGGGAAGGCGATGAAGGATTGGTATTAGGGGAGGGGAAATAGAATGTGACTGGGGGGGAAAGCCGATGCTAGAGGAGGGGGAGCGGGAATGATGGGAGGTGATATTGGAGGTAGGGTTTAAGGAGCAAGCGGTTATATAGTAGAAACTAACAGTCTACATTAGGCTGACTAGTAATCAGACCAGGTTGGTCTAGGACGCCATGTTGGGTTAGCGGACTAGGCACGGCTCGCCCATCGGGCCGGGCTAGAAAGAAATTCTAACGATGCTGACATGCTGACCAGTGAATGAACTTTTTCGGCACTGTCATCGACCACATCCTGATAGTATAGATTGCGGGCTATAGGAATTAACTTCAAACATGTCATATTCTGTTACATGTAGTCTTAAATGGAGGTAAATGCAGCATGTCTAAATCATTTGGCTTTGCATATTTCATATATTTTATAAAACATGAAAAAGAGAACTTGGAAGATCTAAGGGCACTCCTAATGCATGAAACTATTAACAGTTTCTATAGCATAGGATATCGTTCCAAGAAACTATCTTTTTCTAGTGCAAGATTTTCTATAGTACAGGACATACGTAGTGATAGAAACCATATTCGCTCTCCTAATGGGCTACAAGTAGTTTCTTGTCCATTGATAACCATGAAGACCCAATTTCTTAGTTAGACCTGATTTCTTGGATTTTTTCCTCTCTCTTCTTGTTAAATCACTTGCCACATTAGCAAATTGCCTACATGGTAGTGCAATTAATATCTATAGAAACTATCATAGTTTCTATATTGTAAGTCACTACTACACTCAGACCTTTCACAGCCACGTCGTAACCCTCATCGCAGTACAATTTCGGCCTTGGCAGTAAGCTATCGGCAGTGATGATCATAGCCCTCACTATCACTATCTGAGACCAACTGCGGTGTACACTACACCGCCATATTGGCTTATGATCCATTCGTGATAAGGTCCTTACTTCCGTCGCATTGGAGCACAACCCGTTTGTGGGTACACACTAACACCGTTGCATTAGCAAACGATCTGCCTATGTGGAGGCTATCATCACTGTCATGTGGGCACATCAACCACTAGTGTAGTGGTCACCAGCACCGTCGCTTTGTGCTTTGAACCGACTATCTACAGTGCAACTTCGTTGTTGGTTTGACGGCCGACATGTCTATAGAGGTAAACGTCACCGTCACTTCAGCATATGAACCATCAGTACAAAGGTCACGGTCACCATCACCTTGCACCACAATCTGCCTATGATGATCGTTTAATCAGTGTCAGGTTAGTAAACGATTCGATGGTGATACACTTTTATCTCTGCCGCATAATACATATAGCGACGGTGTTGGACGTTTGCACCACCAATGGTGGTGGTGATAACAAAACAATAAACGGCCCTTAATAGCTTATTGAACATAAAGCATATAGATATAATCATTGCATCCATAAACCATGTTCTTACAATAATAATGGACGCTTACCATAATATCTTTCGCAACTGATGTCCTAACACAAGCGGTACATAGAATGCAAACTAAAGGTACTGATCTCTACAGACTTACATAATGAAACGAAGTAGCTGTGCTCCTCCTATGTGGCAGTCTGGCTTGCTAGGTAAAAATGAATATAATTAGTGCATCCTTCGAATTGGTAGGCAATGCACTATGGAACCCCTCTTCTTCCTCCTAGCCAATGGAGGAAAATTGTTCAAAAGCACTCGACTCCACCTGCACAAAGCAACACAATTAATAATATTCAACACACCATTCCTTCAGTTACAAAGCCAAAATTGGCCTATATATAGAAACAAAATAACTACTTACTTGAACAAAGGCATGACATAATTACAACAAAATACAGCATATGCACCTTTACTGCTCTGCTATTGACTCCATGAACAAGGGAACATAAGGAAGATTGTGAGGTTCGCCGCTCATACATAATAGTTTCTAGGTACTTCTAGGATAGCCAATGGCCTAGGCAGGGAGGACATGAACTTTACTGTGGTTCATGTCATATGCAAGTAGTGATTTGTCCTCCCCAACAAGGATAATCAAATTCCATTCTGGATGAACTGCAATCACTATGTAGGCCGCATCACAAACCTCGATACCAATTTCAATATTTTTCTTTCCAAATAGCTCCAGCGTGGTCACCTTATGCTTCAATGGCCATTTACTAGTACCATAGTCTTCAAGGATCCAGATTGAAAGCTCATATCTATTCAAAGTATCAGTGGTACATAAACACAACTGATTCTGAGCTTCATAGATGGAGATTGCATCACCAGTTGGCCTACTATTGACGGTAGTTAACAACCAATATAAACCATCAATTAAACATGCAAAAGGGCATAAATATAGTCACCAACAAAGGTCTAGGGGTTTAAACTAATAAATTCCATAAGTTTAGGTGAATTTGTGTTTCTAGCAGGGTTTAATCGGAAAACCACCAAGAAGGATCTAAACATCAAAGGAAAATAAGGAATTCCGCCGCGGTACCTACATGGGAAGGCTCTAGAAGCATCCAATAGGTGAACCACCGAAGCAGGGGCCCACCTGTTGATAGGTGCCCGGCCTCATGGTGGGTCCGCCTGGCCATTCCTGGCCCCACTTGTCAACCAGCTTTGAGAGGCAGTCTCCCACCGCCTTTGAGGACACATCTAGGCCGTTGCTTAAGTCGGTTTGATCCAAGGGCTCACGTTGGACCCTCAGGGCTATATAACCAGACCCCTGCATCCCCCTAGGCTCATCAGTCATCAAGTCATTTGAAGACAGAAACCCTAATCTCCTCAGAGCTCCTCCTTCTCTATATCATAGCTAGTTAGGATAGATCTAGAGGGAGGCAAGCAGGACTTCGCTTGGATTCCCGATCTTATCAAGAGTGTGGTTTGGTACAAACTCTTGTACCCCTCTCTCTTTTGTTTCTCCATTATTTTTATATGCTAGTTACAAGTGTTATGACAATATCAATATTCATCTTATTCATGTTCTTCATTATGATGTTCATCATCTACTTTGATTATATATCTAGTATAGCTAGTTTATCATTGTGTTTATGCATAAGTTCGTATAGCGCTCACTCTGATGTACACGGGGTGAGTGGTTGACATTATGTAAGCATGGTGCTTATATGTTGTTTACCTACGGATACACCCTATATTTTGCGCCATGTGGTAGATCGCGGATGTGACACTCCCATTGAGTCCTTTGTAGTTCACTCCCCGAATATAGGCGCATGTATGGTCCGATTACTAAGGTAGAACGAGCTCTGCCCTCAATCTTCCTTAGTAATATCCCTTCTATGTAGATATAATGATGATCTTAGCCATGATTACTAGGTGTAATTGCACTAATCAAATGTATGCTTTGACTTGTAATTAAGAATGACTTAGGAATTATTCCTCTAATATTCTACCTGACCATGCTAATGCTATAGAAAGGAGGGCTCTGAGTGATTTATCATTATCATTACTTATCATATATACATATCTTATCTTATGACTTATCCCTGTTGTGAGTAGAGTATTGGCTATACTTTGTCTCTCCTTCAATAGTATAAGTTGACAATACATATCCATGCTAGACCTTCCTAGTGGTGAAAATATATATAACGATACCAGGAATACTCTCGGGTAAAATGCTATAATGGAATAATTATTTGTGCACTTGCGGATACTTTTTATTGATAGATTTATATATTCTTTCTCTAGTCACTTGCATTAATAAAGAACTTCTTAGTATTATTCTAGTGTGATACTATGTAGTACCAACAATACCTTTGGGCATCAACACAGGGGATGACAACCTAGTAAAGCTAGGAGGTATAGGTTTATAATAGGTGGCTAAGTACTTTAAACAAGTGACACGTTAATAAATACCACCAAGCATTTTTGGCGCCGTTGCCGGGGAAGGTAACTAGCAAAGGAAGTATTTATAAACTTATACTTATTGATGTGATTGAGGAAAACAACTGACCTTTGCTTGGGCAGGATTACCCCTGTTTTGTCTACTTTTGTATCTTATGCAGGGTAATGTTTGACCAGTTTTGACCTTCCAACAAACTACGTTGAAGATCCAGAAGCTTTAATCAGGAGAACTAGAGCTAAGCACAAGAAGACTCCAACATTGAAATCAGAAGACAACCATATAAGGAGAAGCTTAACACCAGAATTTGAAGCCATGGCCAACAGGACTCTTTGTGAATTCTCTGCTCCAACTATGGCCAACATCCGTACTAGACCGACAGTCAATGTCGGAGACAACAGATTCAAGCTTAAGCCGGCTCTCATCAACATGGTGCAAGCCAACCAGTTCTGTGGAAAGGCACATGAAGATGCAAGTGCACATCTCCAACACTTCCTGGAGATCTGCAGCACCTTCACCATCAAAGGAGTAACCTAGGATGCCATACTACTTTGCCTTTTCCCATTCTCACTCTTGGGGAAGGCAAAGCAGTGGTTCTATGCCAATAAAGATAGAAATACAACATGGGATAACTGCTCCACCACCTTTCTAGCAAAGTTCTTTCCCATAGGCAAGACCAATGCTCTGCATGGGAGAATCTCAAGCTTTTAGCAACAACATGATGAGTATGTCCCTGAGGCATGGGAACGTTTCCAAGATTACATTGCAGAATGTCCTCATCATGGGATGGAGAATTGGCTACTCATGCAGACTTTCTATCATGGGCTGACCAATAGTTCCCGTGAGACAATGGATGCTGCTGCTAGAGGTGCATTCCTATCACTCACCATACCAGATGCAACAGCTCTTGTGGAGATGATGGCCTCCAATCAAGGTTGGAATGAAGAACGTGCTCAAACCCGCAAAAAGAGGTGGAGGTATACATCAACTCAAGGAAGTAGACATGATGTCTGCCAAGATGGGCCTGCTGATGAAGAAGCTTGAAGATCGAGCCAACGAGAAGCAAGAGGTCTTGCACATTCATGACTGTCACATGACATGTGAAGTGTGTGGAAGCAATGGGCATTCAGGGAATAGCTACCATAAAACCCATGAGGATGTGAACTTTGTTAACAATAACTACTCTCATCCTCAATAGAATCAAGGATGGAACCAGCAACAAAGACCAAACTACCAAGGTAACTATCAAGGTAATAATTTTAATAATTTCAATCAAACATCCTTGAGAGATTTAATTGCTGGTCAATCCAAGATTATGGAGGGATTATCTAGAAAGGTAGCTTCCAATGATAAAATTCTAGAAAATATAAACAATAGAAAGCATAGCTTTGCTTCTGCCATTAAGAACCAGCATAGCTTTAATAAAATGATAGTATCACAAATAGCTCATCTAGCGGCTTCTGTTCCTCCAACCAATAAAGGTAAGATTCCAAGGCAACCAGAAGATCTAGAAACTACGAATCTTGTCGATATTCATATTGTAGCTTACTACTACATGGAGCCATCGATGGGAAGGTGGATAGATTATACCATGCTAGATAAGAAGGGCGATCCCGGGAGACCTGTCATCCCCATCGCCATTGGACCTCACATCTTCTAGGAAGCTGTCTGTGACTTTGGAGCAAGTGTCAACATCATGCCTAATGTAATCTATGATAAAATTAATAGAGATACTTTGTTGTACACAAATATGCGTTTGCGCTTGCAGATCAGTCACTATGTTACCCCAAGGGAATTCTTGAAGATGCCATCACTAGTCTGGGGCAATATGTTCCCGATGACTTTGTGGTTTTGGAAACAAGTGGAGATGTAAGGGCACCCATTATTTTGGGCTGACCTTTCCTAAGCACTGCTAAAGCTATTATCTACGCGGACAGTGCCAAGATCTGCTTCACAATCAAGGATAAAAAGGAGAAGTTTTCGTTCAAGAATCGTATACACCATTCTCCTAGACATCCATAGACGTCGTACCTTCCCAAAGAGACAACAGTGACCAAGAAGAAGAACAACAGGAGAAGAAAGAAGAACAAAGCCTGACAACCTCAAGAAGAAACAGTCAATATGATCAACACACTCCGATCAGAGTACGACCACATCCTTGCTTCACCATTCCTTGCTAAGAAGGATGACCCAGGCGTACCAGCGATCAAGTGTACCATTAGATAAAGAATCTTCCACAAGACCTTCTGCAACATTAGATCAGGGGTCAACATAATGTCCAAGGTAACGTATGAATATTTATTTGGTGATGAACATTTGTTTCCTACATATATGCAATTACAGATGGCGAACCAATCAATCCGATTTCTAGAGGGGATAGCAAAAGATGTTATGGTAAGAATACATGATCAGTTTGCCCCTATCAACTTTATGGTTCTAGACATGGGAGAAGAAGAAGATGATACACCCATCATTCTTGGAAGACCATTCCTTAACACAACCAACGTGATCATCTACGTCGGATCTGTACAAGTCCACTTCCAATTGCCTGAAGAAAAGGTACACTGTTATTTCAATAGTTATACCAATTATGAACAACTGAAGAAGTCCTGCTCTTGGAGGAGACATCGATCCCGTAAATAGAAGAATCAATCAACAAATAATGAGTGGGAGGAATATAAGGACCTGAAGAAATTGCAGAGGATCAACCCGCTCCGCCAAGTCCAAGTCCACGGACCAAGTAGGTGTGGAAAGAAAAGGGGACATCGTCACCAGATTCACAAGAGGTACAACCATCAGTGTCTCCATCCCCGGGGCCGATTGATGCACCCAATGAATGATCAAGATAGGAAAAGAGTCCTGTCTGGAGGACTTAAAAATCCAAACCCTAGCCGTGAGGTAACATCGGTAGTTATCTATGTTTACTTTCTAGCATTGCATGAATTATTTTTCAGTTTAGCATATTTACTTTTCTACATTAGCATTGCATTTAGAAAGAAAAAATAAAAAGTTTCACTACTGCGTTGCATTATTGCATTATGAAAAACCTAAAGCCCCATGTGAGTAATTTTCTTGGAGTATAAAAGCCCAAAGGAATATTCACCGTGGTGGCATAAAAAATATATATATTATGCATAAATATTTCCTTTCTATATTATATAAATAAGAATCCAAAAATATATTAGTAGACATCCTGCTAGAACTTTTGAAAATCTGTCTAACCTCCAAGGACAACAAATCTCTGAATGGCTGATCGCTAACCCCTTATCTTAATCTGTGCCATGCGTTTTGGTGTTCTTGTTGGAGTATTTTGCAGGATGATAAGAGTAAAGCCATCCATCTGAAGTACATTTTCCCGAACCATTGCTACACCCGCTACATGAGGAAAACAACTTCTGGAAGGATGAGAGTGACTTTAAGAAATAACCACGACAACATCCATCTTGGGGGAGGAGCATCCCCCATGTATCTAGCTAAGTATTTCTTTCCCTTTTGGTTTTACTATTTTTGAGTCTTCTATATATATGTTAAAGACATAAAAAGATGAATAATAAACAAAATAAAAAATAAAAATTGTCTTAGATATATATATAGATATATATATATATATATATAATAAGGTGTGATCTTAAAAATGAAAATAAAATAAAAGTGTGTGTCTAGTGTTCAGGAGTTAAATAAAAGAACTATGAGGATAATCTCTTGCAATAGAAATAATGACTAGCTGCTCTGTCGTAATTTCTTTCAAGTACCTAGTTTTCAGCCTTGAATTCTCTTGAGTTTTGGATATGACTGTTTTGACATGAGAATTTGCTCTAAACTCGAAGCTCATGGGTAGCATATGCTTGATCAAAGTCTAGGTAATTGACGGATATGATATGAGAAGGTATGAGCTGCTATTTATCTAGTTCCTAGTGATAATAGAGTTCTGCAGATTTATCTTTTGAAAAAATATAAAAATCTTACATGTTGAGCTCATGTATGACAAAAGAATGAATTCCTACAGAAGCCATATATGATATTTAGATTAGAAAAACTTTCACTTATATATACTGCTTGTTTTGCATTGAGTTTAGTCAAGCTTTGTTGATGCCTTATGAGAGGTTTGTCATGCTCTTAAAATCAAGATCACGTGCACACCATCCACATATGCACTACTCCTACACAGTGGGTAGGCGCAACAACAAACCATTCCATCTAGATCCACCCAAAAATGTTTTACTCCTACATTGGGAGTAAACACAAAAAATATGCTCTATAGGATATCCATCAAATAAGTGCTCCACTTTTTTGTTGCTATCTCTCAAGAGTTTTGTTGCAGAAAAGAGGCATGGGGCTATGCAAAAGTTATTCAAAAAAAGAGAAGTTTTATCTTTGAAAATCTATAAAAACTCTAGAATAATGGTTGAGCAAAGAACTTGAGACATAGTGCTTGACTTGATTATTGTGTCTTTCAATTACTTAAGACCCAAGTGAAGGCTACTAGCCACATGGTTGAATGTAATATGGGTAAGTTTGAAGTCAGATCAGGTTTATTCTACTCTGGAGTAGAATTCTTGTTTGAACACATGTGTACTTGAGAGGAGTCGCTACAGTGTTTTTGAAATCTTTATATTCCTAGTTAAGTTTAGTTTTGCTAAGGGACTAGCAAAAGGTAAGCTTGGGGCAGTTGTTGACGGTAGTTAACAACCAATATAAAACCATCAATTAAACAAGCAAAAAGGCATAAATATAATCACCAACAAAGGTTTAGGGGTTTAAACTAATAAATTCCACAAGTTTTGATGAATATGTGTTTCCAGCAGGGTTTAATCAGAAAACCACCAAGGCGGATCTAAATGTCAAAGGAAAATACGGAATTCCGCTATGGTACATATGTGGGAAGGCTCTAGAAGCATCCAGAAGGTGAACCACCGAAGCGAAGGCTCACCTGCTGATAGGTGGGGCCACCCGGCCTCATGGTGGGGCTGCCCAGCCCCACCTATCAGCTAGCTTCAAGAGGCAGTCTCCCACCGCCTTTGAGGACTCATCTAGGCCATTGCTGAAGTTGGTTTGATCCTAGGGCTCACATTGCACCCACAGGGCTATATAACCAGACCCCTGCCTCCCCCAAGGCTCATAAGTCATCAAGTCATTTGAAGACAAAAACCCTAATCTCCTCAGAGCTCCTCCTTCTCCATAGCATAGCTAGTGAGGATAGATCTCGAGGGAGACAAGCAGGACTTCGCTTGGATTCCCGATCTTGTCAAGAGCGTGGTTTGGTATAAACTCTTGTACCCCTCTCTCTCTTGTTTCTCCATTTTTTTTATATGCTTGTTACAAGTGTTATAACAATATCAATATTCATCTTATTCATGTTCTTCATTATGATGTTCATCGTCTACTTTGATTATATATCTAGTATAGCTAGTTTATCATTGTGTTTATGCATAAGGTCGTATAGCTCTCACTCTGATGTACACGGGGTGAGTGGTTGACATTGTGTAAGCGCGATGCTTATATGTTGTTTACCTGCGAATACACCCTATATTCTGGGCCATGTGGTAGATCGCGGATGTGACACTCCTATTGAGTCCTTTGTAGTCCACTCCCCGAATATAGGTGCACATAGGGTCCGATTACTAAGGTAGAACGAGCTCTGGCCTCAATCTTCCTTAGTAATATCCCTTCTGTGTAGATATAATGATGATCTTAGCCATGATTACTAGGTGTAATTGCATTAATCAAATGTATGCTTTGACTTGTAATTAAGAATGACTTAGGAATTATTCCTCTAATATTCTACCTGACCATGCTAATGCTATAGAAAGGAGGGCTCTGAGTGATTTATCATTATCATTACTTATCATATATACATATCTTATCTTATGACTTATCCCTGTTGTGAGTAGAGTATTGGCTATACTTTGTCTCTCCTTCAATAGTATAAGTTAACAATACATATCCATGCTAGACCTTCCAAGTGGTAAAAATATAAATAACAATACCAGGAATACTCTCGGGTAAAATGATACAATGGTATAATTATCTGTGCGCTTGCGGATACTTTTCATTCATAGATTTATATATTCTTTCTCTAGTCACTTGCATTAATAATGAACTGCTTAGTATTATTCTAGTAGTGATACTATGTAGTACCAACAATACCTTTGGGCATCAACACTAGGGATGACAACCTAGTAAAGCTAGGAGGTATATGTTTATAATAGGTTGCTAAGTACTTTAAACAAGTGGCACGTTAATAAATACCAACACCTACAAATTTTCCTCCATGTCTTCCCCTCCATATCAACAACAACTATCTAGGTGAACTCCAGCATGTGCATAAAACCATTAACAAACACACATTTCCCATATGTGCATACTACAATACCTTTGCCCCATTCAGATTCTTTAAACATCCATGCTCTAGTTTTAGATGAGTAGATATTGACACCTAAGGAGTTATCATCGTTGATCCCATATACAAACACATGGAAGTGCGGGGAGACTATCGGATTGAACCCCAAGCAAGCTGAACCACAAGAATGGTTGCTACTCGGCTATAGCAACCATTTCTTAGTCACCGGATTGTAGACAACATAGCGAAACCCAGAGTACCAGAAGAGGATGAGGCCCTAGAAGCAATCTGAGATCATGACATGCTGAATGGGGAAGGGCAAGAAGGACAAGGAGTTGTATTCACCATTGACGCTGGTGACATTGCATTTGCATCTCCAGCTGCGGTAGAAGAATCCAGCGATAATCTAGGGCAGCTCCTTATGGTACTCGAATCCCGAGATGAGGCTATTCCAGGAGTGACAAACACACTTGTAGCTACAAAAAAAGTGGACGGTGAGGCGGTTGAGGATGAGGACCAAGACATGGCCGATGAGGATGGCCACTTTGTTCCTCTTGTTGGGGGCCTCCTCCATCTTGACAAGGATCTGATGGAGCGAGGACGACAATGGAAGTGGTGGCACTTCGCCTGAATCAGAGAAGGAGTGACTACGGAGATGTGTTTGTGAGCTCGTTAATATTTAGAAGAAAGGTCCATTCGTACTCAGATGAGTGAAGAAGGGAATAAAAATCCAAGAACAATGCATAAGGGAAGTGCGAAAGCATTACCATTGCCTTTGGATCTTGCAGCATTGAGCTTGAGCGGTGATAGTAGTGATGAGTACCAGCCTAGTCACCAGTGGATCTATGATGTCTACCTACCAGTGAGGCGTACCGGTGTGGAGCACTAGCTTGTCGACGGTGACTGGCAGCTTGCACGTCGCTGAGTAGGGGAGGTCGCATAGTTCGACACTTGGGAGCAAGGTCAATGACGAGGAATAGCAGCACTAAGGAGGAGAAAGATACAGTGGAGAGCATCCTTTGTTTAGCAACTATATCAGATGCGGGAATGCAAATTTTTGCAAAACTTTGTAAATACGCGCGGGAGTGACATGTAGGACTCACGTGCGGGCTTAGAAATTGACCAAAGCGATGGTGAAGGCTACCGGCGTTGATGATTGGGAGATGTTAGCACCTACTAATGACAGACGTGTCATACGGTCTGCAAACTCTAAGGCGCACAAATGTAACGTTCAAGTCACAAAAAACAGAGATGAACTCAAAGTAATAACTACTAAATATTATGAATATTTTTATTCAGGATGCAGAGGCATGTTACAATCAAACTACTCACGAGGAGCATTACGAATGATGTCCTCTACATCCACCATAGCCAAGACACCATCGCCCATGTGGACAACTCACCAATCAGGTCCTCGCACTACCGATAGCTCGTCTCTCCTGAGAACCCCAACTCGACCATTATCAGGTTCTCACCTAGCCAAAACTGGGCGGCGGCCATGGCCGAAGCGGCCACTAGGCGAATGCAGTACGTGGGCACCTCCATCACTCATGGCTGCATAGTGTGGAGGTGGTCCACCAGGGTTGTCCTTGCAGGCGTAGGAGGCGAAAGCACACAGACGGCGTTGCCTGCTACGGCATGTAGGTCCTGGTAGTGCCTATTGCTCTCGGCCACCATCCGGGAAGAGACACGGCCATTGTCCTCGGCTACCTAGCAAAGGTAGATCGCCTCCACCGCCTCGTCCTACATGGTGATCAGCTGCTCCTAGACGGCTAAAAAGGAGACAAGAAAATGCAACAACAGAAGACACGACATAGCACGTAGTGAAAAAGCAAGATGTTTAATGCCTTACCATTGAGACACGCCTGGGCCTCGGTGGTGGCAAGCTTCGCCACGACCGTTTCCTGCTTCACTGCGACAATGGAGAGGCATAGTCGGTCCACCTCCCAGCTCTCCTTGCGAAGGGCAGAGGTGGCCACGTCAAGCTGCACCACCAACTCGAGGACATCATCCGCCCCTATCATCGTCGAAGATAGCCAGAAGCGAGGATCAGCTCTCCGATGGTGGCACCACCGAGCTACCCTGCTCGTCCCATCGCAGCATTGCAAGAATGTGGGGACGAGCAGGGACAACCTCCGATGATTGTTCCATTGGGCACTTCGTTGCCCGATCCGGCATTGGATGAGATCTGAAAGATGGGATGTCGAGGTGGAGCACTAGACAAAGAAGATAGAATGAGAAGATAGGTAACTGTAACGAGTTTAGAAAAGAAATCATGTACTTGCTTCCCCGCCTTAGGCTCCACTTTTATAGAAGGATGGACAAGATAGGCGCCCATTGGAGTTCCCTTCGATTGCACTGAGCGAGAGCAGGAGTTAAGGCGAGGCCACATCATGCATGATCTTAGTGGAACACGCTTCTCCCCGCAGAAGTAATGGTGATGGAACGGTGTTGGAAGTTGGACGGTGAAAATTAAGTCGACCACGTGGCTCGGCCCCTCTAGCTCTAACCACGTGATTTTGGGGAGACGAAGTGATGAACCGCTAGCCTATTTTATTCTTATCGACTGCTTTGAATTATCTTTTGTAATGCCAGAGGTGGGTAATTTACATTCAAAATTAGGGGGTTCACATAGTTTACATACACGGTTTACACCGTTGGGGCCTCTAATTAGTAATTGTAGTTTGTAATAAGATAGTAAGATAAGATTCTTTCATTCTGAATTTTTGTCACATTTTCATACACGGTTTACGCGATTCACACGGTTCGGAGGATGACTATTGACTTCCCTGAGACGTTCAACATCCCCGCGCGGCAGAACATTCAAGAATGGAGCGATCATAAAATCCCAAGAGGGTTTTTTGGAACTCACCTTGCTCCGCTCCGATCCCCATCATCCCCAGTGCTCTGCTCTACCGTGACGTGGCTCCCCGACCTGAGGATCTATCTTTTGCCGCCACTACGCGTGTCCTCGTTCTAGGGAGAAGCTCCTAACAGATGTGGCTATTGAGATTGCTAGGTGCGTCACTGTGGCTGTAGTGGATCCCATGGAAGATCTTGGCAGCCCACAGGCAACCTGTTCGTAGATGCGTAGGGTGTGCGGCGAAGCCATATTGGGACGGAGCATAGCACTGCGGCAGATGCTGTTGTGTGGGATCCAACATGGGACCTGGAACCGGTTCTACGACCATGAGTACCATGCCAAGCTCATCGCCAGGCTTTCTAACATCGGCAACCCAGAGGCCTGCTTCTACGCTGGGATGCGTGCCGTCTTCGTGGAAGACCACAGCACGCTCATGCCGCGGCTTGACATGCTTGAGCACTCCGCCATGGCAGGCCATGATGTTGCTACATTTGTTCTCTCCCTTGTACTCCACAGGTCCAATAGCAGTGCCGGCAATGACAACATTGCCCTGCGGTGGTTGAGGAAGTTCGAAGGTGATGAAGCGGGCCCGAAGGCGAATGTGACATGAAAGAATGAGAAATGTACATGGTGCCTCCAATAGGTCATGTTCATGTTATAGGACTTGGCTAGGACGAACATTTGTGCTCTGCCTCCTCTGGCCATGCCGGTGTGTCGCTAGGACGGACATCAATGTGGAGGCGGAGGCTACGACAACCACGCAGGATGGGAAGGTTGGGAGAAGTGGGCTATGTTCTGCAGCGAGGAGTGTAGGATCCGCAATGAGTGTGATAGGTTCTTCACAAGTATGTGGTGGATTCTAGGTAGATCAATGTTGTTGTGTATATATCTGGATGACGGGGATTTGTATGATAAACTCTTCATTCTCCTCAATACAATGATAGGCAAGTACAATTCCTTTCTAAACTTGTTACAGTTACCTTCTCATATGATGCAGTTCAAATTCCCTTGCACATATTTCTAATTTCTTAATACAAGTTATTTAAGTCATCTCCACTAATAAACACGAGCGGAGAAGGCAACAGTCAAGGTCCATGACATCCACAGCTACCCACACGAGTCGCGGGCGGCGGAGCACGAAAGACAACGTGGACCATTTGATTCCCTGCACTTTACGGTCTAACACTAACGCTAAATCAACGTATGAAACAGCGGCGAGAGCTGCAATAGTGACAATTTACAAACACAACAAACCAATTTGCAAATAAACCAAGGCAAATACTTCCACCCCAACACCATCTCAACGAGGTGCTTTATCTCACGTCTGCGTAGCCAAGGCAAATACTACGACACTTCAAAAAACATAGCCATTCAGTTATTAATTGTTTTTAAGGCAAAAACTATATATAAACGACACCGTAACAATCATCACAACAATATTATTGATAACTTCAGTTACATTCCATAGTTGTACAATAACAAAGACCTATCGAAGACTACTGGGTGTACAATAACAAAGACCTATCAAGTACAGGTACATTCTATAGTCAAGTCTGGAGACAGGCAGTGCAAGCTAAGGACGAGGCAGCACCTCGCAAAACTTCCACCAGCATCTCCATGAAGGAAACCATTTTTTGTCCACCTTTCATGTGTAGTAACTTCCTTGTCGATTAGGATATGGTGGTGCTCACGTTTTGATTCCTCAGACTGAACAGCAGGCTTGGAAATGGGAACACAGAGCTATTCAAGAAAGTGAAAGAAAAGGTGAGGTGAAACTTCCACTAGCATCTGGACCTCTCATGATCGAGAGAGGGAGAGAGCAAGAAGAAACTTGCGAGAGGGATAATATATGGGTGGGTTGAGAGAAGGATGCAAAGATACTTACAGCTGGTCTCTAAGTGAACCCCCTTAATTGCAAAACTTCCACTAGCACCTAGATCGAGGAGCCCCCGCTGCGCTAGATGCCGGTAGTACCCAATCTTGAATGCTTTCTCCCAGCGCAGCTGCTGCCGCCGGAAGAGTTGGAGAAGGAGCGCCATGGCAATGAGGAAAATATAGATGGTTGGCTCAAGAGCTTTTTCTGTATCTATCTATATCTAAGGAGGAAGGAGTGTGTGCATTGCCAAAAAGCGCATCCAGCCCCAGCTTAAATAGGCTAACCTTGAAGAAGAAGTGGAGAGAAGCAGTTAATGGTGATGCAATTGTATTGTGGGTAGTTGGAAAATGGAGAAATAACTCACGCTGAATTTACTACCGCCGGTGCACCAAATGGTCGTGTAGGGCCGGCGGCCATAACGCCTATCCCAGTTGGCTCGGCTTTTCATGCGACAGAGAAAATACCACTGCTGCATCTATTGTTAACCCATCGGTGGTAGAAGTTTGAACTATCGGTTTCCTTCGTAGGAGGTCTAGCTATCGGTCCAACCGGCGGTGGAAGTATAACACCGTCGCTTCTATCGCTACGGTAGTGAAAGTGGCGACAGTGATAAGTCAATCTGTAGTAGTGAGTGACCTAATTGGTCATGAAACCTGTGGCGCGTCACACAACTTGCATCACAGCCAGGACCATCGATCTGCACAATGTTCTAGGTTTATTATGTTTTCCTTAATTGTATCTCGCAATGAGATAAGACCGATGCACTCAAGTGACTGGGTGTCATCACTATGTAATTAAGCAATGGGTGGCATCACGATGTAATTAACCAACTCACAAGGAATTTATTATGTTTCGTTACATTGGTTTTGTTACATTAGCTATGGCTGTGCAATCATTTTCTTCACAATATTATCAGACGGCTATCAGAGACAATCTCGGCCTGACCTATCCAACTACCGTGAGTCGATGCTTAGAGTATCCCCAATGGTTCCCAGATAGCTAGTCTAAGAAGAATTCTATTAGTTATCAAGGAGAGAGGCGAAATAGCTAGCGACTATCAAATAGCTAATATAGCACGATCTCCTAGAAACCCTCCACTACAATGTTCATTTTTTATTATTTTCAAGCCTCATCTATCTAGCTGTTTGCAAATTGCCATTAAGGGTGTCCTAGTTCAAGCCTTCAAGGATTGTTTTGCTACTAATACGGCTTGCATTGTACTAATTAATTAACCTTGGGAGTCGTCTTTCTTATCGAGATTGCCAGGCACACATTTATAGGAGTAGTTCTTAAGCGCCCATGCCTGATTTTGTCAAAGTCGTTGCGAAAACCTCGAGGTCACCTCTGCGATGTCAACCACACACCGCGAGAACAGAATCGTTTGGGTGATCAGGGAATGACTGTGTTGATCTTCAAACATGCATGCGTGCAGTCCGTTAAGACTTCATGCATGTAAGTCGTCGTTTACTAATACTGTTAGTATAATGCTAGAGCCTGATACAAAAGATATATAAACCCTGGGTTACATTACTATGGGTGATCTCGTTATCTTTCGGCTGTCGTGTCACCAGCTGTGCATGTTTCACAGTGCTGGAGAGAATGGTCAAATGCATAGTCATAAGGATCATGCATATTTGAGTTTATTGTAGTATGAATGTTTTTTGCAGGTTTTTTTTGGACCGTAACGATTCATCCCAAGCAAAAGCCAAGAAAAAGCAAAAAAAAAAAAAAAATCCTTGTCATTGTTTAAAAAAATCACTCGGTCTTTTGTTTGTTCTCAGGTAGGGTGAAATGGAGTGTACTCCCTCCGTCCCATTTTAGCTGTCATTGTCGCTTTTCGACAAATCACATATACTCAACCTTAACCAAATATATATGAGAAAAGAGCTTTGCTATGGTACACCCATTACATTATAAGAGATAAGATCTTGAATGAATCTGAGCCCTTGATTTTGAAAATGCATACAACATTTAAATAAATAATAATTAACTAAAATATTTAGAAAAAAGAAAAAGAAAAGGCAGGAAATCTCAGCCTGTCCTTCAGCATTATTGGCCTCCTTCCTTATCCCTGTGTTGACTAGTGAGGAAACAAGAAAATCTATATACATGCTGCTAGTAGTCGATATCACATACGACGCAACTAGCGCCCGAACGTCCGGCGCAAGCACGCGTCCGGACGCCCCTCGGGACCATCCGATTGAGATAATAGGAGTCGCCCAAATCTCATCGAATAAAACAATGACGGAAATAAAACGGACATATCCGATGCAATAGAACGAGCGCGCCCCCGCGTGCGGCCTGTACCCCGCTGCGCCGCCGTGCCTCGTCGCATCGCCATCCCCCGCCGTGCCACCATCCCCTGCGCGCCCGTTGCCCCCCACGCCCCATCCCCACCATGCTCCATCACCCGAATGTCCGATGAGAAATTTTCCATCGGAATATTTGTTGCAACACGGAGCAATGCGAGATGCAACATCAGAAGTATTACTTGTTTGCAACATCAGAAAAAGTCTCTTGCAACATCAGAACTAGGCTACTGCAACAATAGAACAAAGCTACGGCAATGCGAGATGCAAGATCAGAAAAAGAGACTAATGCAACAAAGAAATATTACTTGTTGCAACATCACAACAAGGCTACTGCAATAACAGAACAAAGCTACTACAATGCGAGATGCAAGATCAGAAAAAAGAGACTAATGCAACAAAGAAATATTCCTTGTTGCAACAATATAATAAGGCTACTAAAACAACAGAACAAAGCGCAATGCGAGAAGCAACATCAGGAAAAAATAGATGCAACAAAGAAATATTACTTGTTACAACATCAGAACAAGGCTACTGCAACAACAGAACAAAGCGCAATGCGAGAAGCAACATCAAAAAAAAGAGACTAATGCAACAAAATAAAATTGCTTGTTGCAACATCAGAACAAGGCTATGCGAGATGCAACATCAGAAACAAAAAAAGAGACTAATGCAACAAAGAAATATTACTTGTTGCAACGGCAAAACAAGGCTAGTGCAACAAAGCTCGCCAGAACCCTAGGCATCGCCGTGCCCCTCAGATTCAGAGCAGGAAGAGGAGGAGGAGGAAGAGGGCTTAGATCCAGAGAAGGAGGAGGGGCAGTGCTCAGATCCAGAGGAGGAGGTGGAGGGGGGCCTAGATCCAGAGATGGACCGACCTACCTTGTCGGAGCTGCCGCTGTCGTCCTCGTCTCCGGTTGTGGGAGGGAGGGAGGGAGCGAGGAAGAGAGGGAGGGAGCATGGGTGGCGGGATGGCAGCGAGCTGTGGGGTGCGGCGTCTGTCCCGAGGGCGCAAGCTGGCCCGGAGAGCGGCGCGGGGGAGAGGACTGGGTCACAGGATGCCGGAGAAGCAACAAGTGGGCGCGCGCAGCGGGGGGTGCGGGGTGGGTCACGGGATGGGATAACGATGCCGATGCGATAAGGAGTGGGGGTCATGGGGCCACGTCCGGACGGAAGTTGGGGGCGGATGCCCGGTTCGTATCACTTTCGTATCACATATATTGCATTCTACCAACGAATTAAAATCTTCAAGCGTACTCTTTAAGAGTTTAAGTACAAAGTACTAATAATGAGATACTATAATGTGATACTCTTTAAGAGTTTAAGTACAAAGTACTGTTAGTCCCAAAAGATATGTAAACCCTGGGTTACATTACTATGGGTGATCTCGGTATCTTTTGATTGTCGTGTCACCAGCTGTGCATGCATCACAGCTCTGGAGAGAATGGTCAAATACATAGTCATGAGGATCATGCATATTTGAGTTTACTGTAGTACGCATGTTTTTTGCAAGTTTTTGGACCGTAACTATTCATCCCAAGCAAAAGCCAAGAAAAGGTAAAATAAATCCTTGCGAAAGTAAAAAAAAAATCACTCTTCCTTTTGTTCTCAGGCAGGGTCAAATGGAGTGTACTCCCTCCGCCCCTTTTTTAACTGTTGTATCGCTTCCTTATATAAAACACAATTAGGAATAAAACTACTAATGTGTGAAAGGTTTTAGTGCCTGGACAGTTTTGTCTCGTATATATATAGCTGAAAGCTGTGTTTAGTACCAGTGCAAGTCCGAAAATCGGCAAAGAGCTAGTTTAGTTTCAATGGGCGTTCCAAACACCGAAGATGAATGCTAAAACTTAGTTTGCGCCATCCACAATCTATGGATGGAGATGAGACGTAGCTGGTCTGCCTGGTCATCTAAAGAGAGCGTAACAAGTACTACTTTGCAACTTGCATATACTTAATGTTCAAGTCAAGAAGCTCCATTAATTCCAGTGGATTTTAAAAGCTTCCACTTGGTCTCCTATTGAAACACTACTACCATTAACGTGTGCAAGCTATGAAAGTAAAGAACCACTGCGTGGTCTCCAGCACGTACTATAAATACCCATGAAGCATTCACTGGGAACTCATCTCAACTCAAACACTCTATAGTGGTGGCTCACAATGGCAGGCACAAAGCTAATATCACTAGGGCTCATTGTCCTCATGAGCATGGGATTTGCCAATGCTGTAAGGGTGGCTAGATACTCTAGTGCTGATGGGACCGGCATAGGAGGGGGAGGGGGCGGCGGATATGCGAATGGCGGGGGATCAGGGTCTGGGTCCGGCACCGGATCGGGTGATAGTGGTCCTTATGGTGCCCATGCAAGTGCTGGAGGGGGTGGTGCAGGTGGTGGAACTAGCCAAGACGGTGGGTCCGGATATGGTTCAGGGTTAGGGTCAGGTTCAGGATCTAGTACATATAGTCAAGGAGTGTCTTCTGAATTTGGTCCTTTTGGAGGAGAATCTTCTAATGCTGGTGGTGCCGGTGGTGGTGGGGGTGGAGGACAAGCTGGAGGTGCTTGGAATTCCAATGCTCAAGGATCCGGTAGTGGCACCGGTTCTGGCTCTAGTTATGCTAACAGGCATTGGTATGGAAGTGATGCGGGTGCAAGTGCTAACGGCAATGGAGGTGGCACAGGAAATAGTGAAAATGGTGGCGGAGCCGGTGGTTCTGGTGCCGGAACTGGATATGGCAATGCCTACCCATAAATTCTATATAAGCCAATCTAAAGTTGGAGCCCAGCGTCGTCCTTCCTTGTTTGAAGTCGTAGAGTTATTTATTTTCTTTGTCCCTTTGTTACACTTTTGTTAGTATTAAATTAATAAAGGGTCCAACTGTTCTAGCAACAGTAGCAGTCTTGTAATGTCCTTATATGAAGATGTTGTAACCATGTCGGTTTGTGAAAGGAAAAATTAACTTGTCCATCGGATCTGGCCACTATATCTAAAAAAAATCTTACGTTCTCTTTGGAGTGATTAAGTTGAGACGCCTACACCGTGCATGTTCACATGGTTATCAAAATAGAATATACCGATGAACTTCCTAGAGTAGTTTATATCACTTACGACGATAACTCCATCTGGGTCAATCCAGCCTAGAACATAATTAGCAAGAACTGCTGCCACAAGCCCATTTATGTCAGTGATAACTTTTTAAAAAAAAACAGTGATCCTGTGCATAGGGCTTCACAATTTCATCCTCTATCCTGGAACAAAACTTCTACAGCTCTACTTAATCAAACTGTCTTAAGTTTGCGAAAGGGTTGTAGCCTAGTGGTTATAAAATTAAAATCCTCAGTAGCACCTCAGATCATGAGTTCCACTCCCCGTGGGAACGAATATTTCGTGATTTAGCGGCGTTGTGCTTTCAGTGGTAGGCGACGTTCCCACTGGACAGCGAGGCACATGTGGTGACTTTGTCAATCTCGAGGATTTGCCAGCCCAATCTTCGAAGATACTCATAAGCATAGGGTTTGCATGTATGCATTCATAGGGGTGAGTGTGTGCATTGTGAGTTTTTGAGTTGTACTGCGTAATCGGAAAAAAACTTTCTTATGTTTGACTAACTTTATATATAAAAAGAATAATATCATCTCTATGATACCAAACAAGGATATTATGAAAATATATTTCATGGTACGTATTTATAGTAATAATACTAATTTCTGTTACAAATATTAGTGCTCTTTTGAATACATACTATCAATTTCAAAATAGTTTTACTTAGAACAATACTAGAAATTGATTTCTTTTAGAATAGAAATAGTACGCAACATATTCCACTACAGTTAGCTTCTTCCTCTTGTCGAATGTTATGCACTACTCCGATACGCCCTCCCTCCCTAGTGACTGGCCGCCCCCTGTCCAGTTGCATCCATCTCCAATAGCTCACTTGCCTACCACTCTCCTACCACTCCACCCTCCATGTAAAATCCATAACACGGCAAAGCCAGCCTTAAATATCATATCGGTCAACTAAACTATATTGTACATTGAACCTTGAATCAAATAGTAATTTAAAAATTAAGATTTTCTGAATTTTGTAGGAGTCGACGGACCCCAACAAAATTGACGAACCACATGCTAATATAAATACCCTAAGTATATATTACGTAGCAGGCTTTATGTTAATTAAGCATCTGTGTAGCCAAAAAGGCTCCAACAACGTAGCCTAGTATGGTGGTCAATGTTTTCTGCATTCGTTCATCGTGCTTCTTGGCTCTCGCAAATGGCTAATCAAGGAGACGGATACTTGATGTCCAGTTCTAATCAATTATTCGTCTTCCATCAGTGATCAGTCCATATCATCGTACTTTTTAAACAATACATTATAGTTCGCATTACTACTATTGGTTTATTCATGCATAATTTAGATCTCATTTAGAGTATTGCTCGAGACCTCTATATTCATCAGGACCCATAGCAGATTTCGATCGGGGAGGGCAACGGAGTGGACGAGGTGGCTCGATTGCGCCCCATGCGTGGCTGCTCACTGGCTCGACATTCTTGTCCCTCGATTGCATGCCTTGTAGGAGGATCACAGAGAAGGGAGTGAAAGAGGCCATATCTGATATCTTTAGGTCATTGTACTCATCTTGTTATTCACAAATGGATCATGGATGGATTTACTGTTTGGAGCCCATGTCTGCTTGATTCGTAGAAGGCACCGAATCTTTTGGTGGCCACCAAGGCGTGCAACACAAATAATGTATGGAATGATGGATACATATACTGCACATGTGTGTCGGTTGCAAAAGTCAGAAGTAATTTCAAAACATGGAGCCAATCTGTTGTCATCTACTGCTTAAGGGGTTCATGGAAACTATGGTTTGGAATAAGCATGGAGAAGATGGTGACAACTTACTTCAAGAAGCCTCTCTCGGGTGTTGGTTTGAGCCAGCAGTGATGCTAAGTTTCTGGATTCTAGGCTTAAACACAACTGGCAGTGATTGTGCATTCTGGTGTAGTGAGACAATGGTTGATATACAATATTGCCCTTAGAACAAATATGGTTGTTGCATGCATCACCCTTAGATGATGGCTTATTTTGAGATTACATGGTACAATGTTGACACTCACAACGCACGCAAACTCACCCCTATGAACTCATGAATCCAAACTATTGGGGCTATGATACCCGTATATCTCAAGACACCGATTAGTTAGCCACTCGGACGGCCCACGGTACGCTAGCTACTATAAGCCCAAACGATCGAAGCCCAGCTAAGCTACGCGGACTTGGGCCAAACACAAGGGCAAGGGTAGGCCACGACCTCTTCCCTCCACCTTCACTGCGCGCCGCGCAACTCCTCATGACCTTTCCCCCGTCCCGACCTCTGGGAGGGGCGGGGAGAGATCGAGCCCCGCCAAGCGTACCTGCTCTGACAAGAGCACGCTCGCCACACCGACCCCGCAAGGAACGAGGGGACAGCAGTCCCCTCAGCCCGGTCAGACGCCATCCCTGCACCACGCAGCGTAGACAAGACAACACCGCCGAGCGATGATGGCTAGTACGGCGGCCCACCGTCCAAATACGGCCTGACAAGACAGATGTACGACCCCACCCACTATGGGACGGGGGCCACAATGGCGGCCTTGACTTTTGAGGCCAACTAAGCCAACGAGGGCCATGACCCTAGAGCACGAGATTGTGGCCTCCGGCATAACGAGCAACAAGACGATCAACGGCCTAGAAGCGGCCACCAAGTCCTGTACGATGCCTCCGGGAGATCAGGAGGTGATGACGAAGGCCACGACAAAACCATGTCGCGCAGGACGGCTAGTGAAACACCACCATGCCCACAATGCCACCATGACCGACACTATAGCACCACGCCACACCATGCCGCGACGTGGGCACATGACCACGATGACAGCCACGCCCGGACATGCACCACAAGACAACATTACTTGCAAGCTAAGTTAGCTAGGTTCCCTCCCTTAGTCTCACAACTCCTCGGTCGGGACAACCTCCTTCTTTGTATGTGACCTGGCCCCGGACTCTATATAAGGGCAGCCAGGGCACCCTTCCTATCATCTTTGGACTCTCGAGGCTTTCATTCGAGCAGTCCATCTCCAAGCTCTAGCACTCCTACCTCTTCCACCATTCTTGCACCCCCCATTGTAAGAACTTCAGAGCATTCAAGCGAGGAACACGCACTCGATCACCTCTGAGACAGGACGTAGGGCTCTAGCCTAAACCAGTATAACTCCTCGTGTCTTTTGGATGCTACCATTGTCTTCCTAGAGCAGTGCGACATTCGTATAAATTCACTAGTCGGTTTACAAAACACCGACTATTGGCGTGCCAGGTAGGGGATAGTCGCGCACTCATTGTTGAGAAGGAAGCGATGGCTCCTCGCACAATTGATGGACTCACCTGTGGAACGGCCCATGGCGTCTGCATCTGTCATGGAAATTATGAGTTCATCGGCATCGAAGTGCCAACGCCCATGTCCGTCTTCAGCCATAGTCAGGTCCTCCACCCTAGAGACCTAGACCTTGTGGCCCACGGTGGACACACTCTCAGAATGGCTCTTAGTGGCTACATCCCAGAGTTCACCTACATAGGGGGGCCAGGACCCTCTCTCATCACTCGCCATGGCCAGGTTTCCCACCCGAGAAACTAGAGGCCTATGGCTCATGGCGAGCTCACCCACGGAATGGCCCTCGGCGGCCGCATCCTTTGGGAAAACAATGAGATCGTCCACACCAATGGGCAAACACCCATCATGGGCCTCTACCCTATCTATAACCATCGTGCGACAAGCCTAGATCTTGTGGTAGAGTCATGTCCTGAGCAACGTCGCCTCCAGTGGAACATGGCTAATCAGGGCGCACACGAGCGATGAAGCCATCCGCCACCATGCGGCATCGTCACTAGTGATCAGGTGGCTATCCGGCACTAGCCTTGCAAGGCCAAGCCCAGAACTAGGGTCAAATCCCTCGTGATGGACTAGTAGTCTGTCACGCCATTGCGAACTGTCAGCTTTTACATGGAGGCACATGCATTCAAGGAAGCGGGCCCTCTAAGAGCATGACATGACGCGCCAGGTGGACCGAGACATGTCACCCTCAGAACCCACTTTCAATCATGCTTGCTCCTCATTGAGAGCGGCAACCACACCTAGAAGCGAAGATGCAATGACTGCGACATCATCGTGCCACGAGGACTCGTGCATCAGAACGCACAAGCCATCTCGGCCACAGACTTCAACGAGCCGAACATGAAGAAGCCATCCCCAGGGGCTCACGAGCCCACCAAGGACACCGAGCCAGCAAGGATCGACCCAAGGCCGCTCGAGAGGTCGACCCACACCAGCTACGACCATTCCAAGTGATAGGAAAGCATCCTTACCAGCTTGAGGTCAAGAAACCATAACGACTTCGCCACGAGCATGCGCTCGGGGGGATCAACGTGACCCGAGCAACGATGGCCAGATCCACGATAGCTTCCGTTACAGTGCTCAATCACGTCAACTCTATCCCTAGCATCTCTACCTAAGCACATTCACATAAATGTGTAGGCTCGCTCATAGTTCCAAAAAAACTTAGAGCCAAGTTGTAGAGTAAACCAGAGAACATGATAACCATACAGTCAATCCTAGCGCCGTTTACCTGTCGAGTGACCCGATCCGACTCGCGACAGCGGTCGGACATGACTCACTCACGGGGGCTACACATATGGGCAAGCACTTATGAGTTTCAAAAGTGCAGCATTGTTTGTCATCGTCCCAGCGACCCATTTCATGTCCTTTTTGATCGTGCCTCGCGCCACGATGAACCGGTGACCCACTCCCTGACCTCTCATTTGTACCAAAGAGGTCGCTCCGGCTAAGCCACATGGACCAGCTCCTAGGCAAGGCCAAATGATGAGGACATGACCTCCATACATATGACCATGCTTGAAGAACCATATGGAGACCAAGGAGATCAGCGAGGGTGTCCTAAGCGAGAAGGAGGCCCGAAGCTCATCCGGTTCGAGTCACCAAGGTGGAGGCCCAAATCAAGTTCGAGTCCATCTCGGATTCCAGGACCAGTCTGCCTTAAACTAGTCACCCAGGACGCATCCAGACTCCATTTTCGATGATCCACATATGGATGGAAAGCTAATTGGATAAGGAATCCAATCCAAGTGGTTTCACGCCAAAAGCTCTTCGGAATCAACGAGAATCGTCAAAACAAGTCAGCATCCAGAATTAGCCAGGGTGCTGCGACACCGTATTTTGGTCTGTTGGACCATGTATCGTGTTTGGGCCCATTAGGGGGTGCATCCAGGGGGGTGACACCCAAGACTATAAATAGCAGCCGTCGCTCTCCTTAGGGTTTGGGTTTTGTTTAGTTCTTGATTTCCTCGTGAAACAGACATCGTTTTGCTGCAACTGTCGCCGCCAAGGCTACTTGCTGTGAACCAGGGCCCCAGTTCTTGATCTTGTTCGCCTGTGGCGATTAGTCCTTTCGAATAAAGACTTGAACTACTTCTTATCTTCATAAGCCTCATATTTATTTGCAATTTCAGATTGCGTTCATCCCGTTCTTGCTTGTATTCTCGATTCGCTTGCAAGAAAGCCTTCTCGGCGAGGTCAATCGCGTTCGTGTGGTTGATAACCAACGGAGTAGTGGTGTAACGATTGCGGGGGTCCGAATCAGTCTTGGTTCAAAGCCTAGATCGTGAACGTCGAGTCTCCACCAATCGACGCTATCATACCTTTTGGAAGATCGGGCCTAGTCTACATCAAGTGGTATCAGAGCCCTTGTTGCCCGCTAGGTATAATTTTGTTTTCCCCTTTAGATTGTTACTGTTTTTGCATTATCTATAGTCCACAAAAAGCCAAAAAAAATATATACCGCCACATATTCTCTGTCCTATAACCTCATTGTGCCGTGCAATTTCGTTTCTATTTCGCGTTGTTGAGTTTGTGCCCTAGGTCAAGTTCTAGTTGCTGGTTTTAGATCGTTTTTGAGTCCAGTTTGTGTCTTTTCCTTTGTTTTTCATCATAATCCGTAAACACCTTCAAGCCTTGCTGTGTTTCCTTTGTTTCCATCAAACCCTAGTCCACACCATCTAATTTGTTACACTTGTCTTCACTGTTTCCATCAAATCCTTGCTGCCGTGACAACTTTTGCGTGCATTGTTCCCGTTTTGTCCTGTAATTCGGAGTCGGTTCGTAAAACTGGTCTAGTTTTCGCATACGAACTCGGATTTCGACGTTCCATACATCAAAATCGATCAAAAAAAATTTCGGATCCATCCATCCCTCGACATGTCGGGGTCAGAGATTTTTATTTTGGTCAAAAAGTGGTCACAAGATCCTCTTTTCGTGGTCACAAGGTCTTTGTCGATTTTGAGCACGTCTTCTGAAAATTTCACAGACCACGTCTTTCACTTGCTTAAGCTCATATTTTCTGTGGTTACTTCTTTTGTGCTCCTAAGTGAAGGAAAAATATCAAAAAATTAAAAAGAAAAAGTCGAAATGTCCCAAAAAAAACAACGACAGCAAAAAGAATAGAAAAAAGAGAGGGGCAAAAGAGAAACAATATCTAGAGGAGCACATAGAGCGCCATTTGAGCTATGTTTGCGTGTGCTGATTTCTACCTTGTTCCTGATCATATTCTTGTTGTTCACATCACTTGATACATCTGGTACTTGGAACGTGAGTAGGTCAGCAACTAAGACAAGTACTTGGGATACTTATTCAGCTTTGCTATTCAGTTGTGAATATTGTTTTTCCTTGCTACTATATTGTGCCTGTCCAAGCTTCACTTTCTTCTAACCAAGTACTGAGTTAAGCCTTGCAATTTATTACACTCGAGCTTCTAGCGGTATCCACAGATCACCGACCGATTGCACCTTTGTTGCTTTGGTAAGAACACTTTCGTAAGACCGTGGTAAGACGCTTGAGAGTTGAGTGCCTTGTTTTTCCTTGTCCACAACCTAAGTAGTTGATAGGGATAATACTTTTGTGTCGTCTTTTGCTGTCTTCTAACAATGATAGGTTGTTCGTATCTACCGACTTATGATGGTATAGGTGCTGATGAGTACATGGAGTGGGAAATTGCCATCGATAACATATTTGCTACTCGCTTTATGTGTCCAAGGAGGAAGGTAAAAAATGCAGCTAGTGTTTTGCGACATTCTACTTTATCTTGGTGGGAGCCTTTAGATCCTTCTGATAAACCTCAAACTTGGAATGATATGAAATATCTTATGAGAGAAAATTTTGTTAATCTATCTCTTGTAATTAATTCAAATGATGAGGTGCATCAACTAGATCAATCTCTTGTTATTCCTCCTGCTATGCCTAACCTTTTGCAGAACAATGTACAAAAGAGCGAGGATGACGTGACAGAAAAGGAGATGCTCACAGTCTCATGTGAAAATTCAGAACCATCAACTATTACTCCTGTTGAACATGAGAGCAAAGGTAATGTCGATGATGCTAAACTCACGGAAGGTGAGAGTTCTCTTGATGTGCTAAAATTTTCCACCAATCATGCTATGATAGAGCAAATTTTAGTGGAGCCTTCGCTTGATTTACCTTTGTCACAAGATGATTTGCTTGATGTTCCTTGTGACAAAGATGACTTGCATGATGATATTTATGTTATACCCATACAATCATTGAAGAATGATCATGCTATATGTGCGCTGAAATCGAACACTTGTGCTGAAAATAGACTTGTTATCCATAATGCTAGTGAAGTTGATGAGCTAAAATTGTTGTCTTCTTTAAATACTTTGGGTTACATTGAATTTGATGTTCCGTGTAATCTTAGTTCTTTAAAGGAGAAACTTTATGCATATGCTGATTTGCCATGGTTATCTAGACATACATATCATGTTTTGGGCAAATATAACAACCAACGACAATATTTGATACAACGAGTTTACATTTGTACAAATCTGAATTCTCCTTTTGTTGTGCAAAGTAATGATCAACTAGAGGACAGTAAAATCAACATGGTTGTTATGCCATATTCCTCTAGTTTTGCTTTTCGAACACAAGTAGAATCCAAAGAAAGGGAGCATATGTTTCTTGTTAGTACTAATCTTTTGCAGGATAGTATTAGCAAAGATCGTGTGTATTTCAATCGAGCAGACTACATGTCTGTAGGACAACACAAGCTACAAACCTGGACATGTGGTCATATTCTTTCTCACAACATTATCCATTCCCATTATTTTGGAAACCTCGTTTGTCCTCATGTTGTGCAGGATCGACTTCAAACAAAATCGACGCCGAGGACGGCTTTTCATCAAGAAAGGGAGGATGATGAGGACATGAACTCCATACATATGATCATGCTTGAAGAACCATATGGAGACCAAGGAGATCAGCGAGGGTGTCCTAAGCGAGAAGGAGGCCCGAAGCTCATCCGGTTCGAGTCACCAAGGTAGAGGCCCAAATCAAGTTCGAGTCCATCTCGGATTCCAGGACCAGTTTGCCGTAAACTGGTCATCCAGGACGCATCCGGACTCCGTTTTTGATGATCCACATATGGATGGAAAGCTAATTGGATAAGGAATCCAATCCAAGTGGTTTCATGTCAAAAGCTCTTCGGAATCAACAGGAATCGTCGAAACAAGTCAGCATCCAGAATCTGCCAGGGTGCTGCGACACCGTATTTTGGTCTGTTGGACCATGTATCATGGTTGGGCCCATTAGGGGGTGTGTCTAGGGGGGTGACGCCCAAGTCTCTATAAATAGCAGCCGTCGCTCACCTTAGGGTTTGGGTTTTGTTTAGTTCTTGATTTCCTCGTGAAACAGACATCGTTTTGCTGCAACTGTCGCCGCCAAGGCCGCTTGCTGTGAACCAGGGCCCTAGTTCTTGATCTTGTTCGCCTGTGGCGATTAGTCCTTTCGAATAAAGACTTGAACTACTTCTTATCTTCATAAGCCTCATATTTATTTGCAATTTCAGATTGCGTTCATCCCGTTCTTGCTTGTGTTCTCGATTCGCTTGCAGGAAAGCCTTCTCGGCGTGGTCAATCGCGTTCGCGTGGTTGATAACCAACGGAGCAGTGGTGTAACGGTTGCGGGGGTCCGAATCAGTCTTGGTTCGAAGCCTAGATCGTAAACGTCGTGTCTCCACCAATCGACACTATCATACCTTTCGGAAGATCGGGCCTAGTCTACATCACCAAGCACCCGCGCATGAGCCTAAAGGGAACAGGGCGCTAGTTCGCTCAAGGCAAAAGGAACGAGAAGAAACAGAACTCTTGTCGCCTGCTCATTTTCCTCTTGCATCATACCGGATCTACAACCTACCCTCGATGTCCCACAGCACCGTTAGGCCACACATTGTTTATGCCCCATGGGCCAGCCCCTAGGCTAAAATGCGCACCTACACGTTCAGGACTAATGGAAATGGAGCACATTCCAATTCGAATGAGAAGAAAGCAAAAAGGCAGCAAAATGACAAACGAATGTGCCAACCACACATCTTATACACACAAAATGCTATCATGTCCATTACAGTAAGACCATCCACATAGCACAAAACACTTACACCAAAGACCCTTATACACTGGAAGTTTGGTACTGGTGGTGGATGCAGACGACTGACATCGTACCAGCAAGAACCTCCACACCACGAGCGGTGGCACTGCCTATGGCAAGGATATCGTTGTTAGACTTCCCCGATGCGTAACCTCGACCAACAACATCAAAGTTGATGCTGCCATAGTGCGAGCCGACTTATGTCAAGACGGCATGTACATAGCAACAGACTCCCTCAGAAATCAAGGGATCCACCTAGAGGCGGGCCTCATCAAGATGAAGTGCTAGTTGGGCATTCCCCCAGCCATGCCGAGCACGATGTCACAAAGAGCCCGATTGGAGACGGTCAGTGCCGCCAGTTGGTCACCCATTTCCAACACCCGCTGGTTTGCAGTGGCCTTCTCCTCCTGATCTGAGAGCGCCCTTGCGCGCAAACCTAAAGAAAGCAATTGGTTCACGATCAGGTACAGTAAGATGAAAGCGCAATGCAAAATAGAAGAGAACTCACCGCCACAAGCGGAGCACAGATTCTGGCACTCGGCTTTGAGACGCTAACGCCACTGCTCGGCTTCGTTCCGAGTAGCGCCAGCCGAGATGAGATCGGTGTCTTGGACGGCCAACACAACCTTGAGACCGGCCACCTAGGATGTTAGAGCCTTGATCTAGGACTGAGCTCGGGTCTCCTAACGGAGCAGTGGAGCTCTCCTCAAGGGACGAATGTAGGGACATGATGGGGGGAAGTCTAGCCATCATCCCCAAGGCAGAGTTGTCACCCGATGACTCTGGCCGCATGGAAGGGCGCACACTGCTCACCAATGGCCTTTGGGCTATGAGCCCTATGAGGGGCTCCCTGTACCACGAAGACCATCAGGACTAGACATCCAAGAATTGTCAACAACTGCAGCAAATATGAGATTAAAAAATGGCGCACCTAGTGTAATGTTCCACAAAGGGCAGGATAATCTGCATCTTCGCACACAATTCTATCGAAAGAGTCACAGCAGGAGGCGCCACTATTGACACCACCGGGTTAGAGGCTAGCGAGGCACCCCTGGTCGTGTTAGCAACATTAACCTCCTCCGCGCCATGACATTCAGTGGTCCCCATGCATGCGGCCTTTGTCGACCCCACACAGGGCACCGAGGGCGCAAGGTGCTCAACCACCACATCAACGAGAAGGCGCTGAAGGAGGTACTGGTCCTCTCCCTTGGACACCTCCAAAGGGCGGTGAGCCTCGCCATCCGCCCTGGACATGATACCTGCCACCACCATGTCCTTGGTACCCTCTCCCTGGGCAGGGACTTTGAGCCCTGCTAGGGAAAGGCCAACAGAAGTCGAGTGCGAAGAGCCCTGACCACCAACGATGGCGGTGCAAGGGCACTTCAGCTTGGCCCTCTTAGCGGTGATGAAGCCACACGCTTCTGAATGATGCCTTCCTCATCCTCGAAATTTGTCGAACGGTCGGTGCCACTCGGTCCGGCGCCATCGCCGGTTCTACGTGAAACGTCGAGGGTAGTTTGGAGGACCACTAGGTCTCCATCTTTGCCCTCAGAGTCTTCCTCATCGTCATCATTTGATGATGAAGCCCTGTGCTTCTGGCATTCCATGTGCTTCATTGCCCCCTCCTGCTAGAGGCGTTTCTTCTCCTTGGCTACCACCCTTTCCTAGGCAGCACGCTCAATGCCCCTAGGAGGTCAAACCGAGACCTGAATGAGGGCACGGGTTGTAGCGTGAAATCAATTAACTGATAGCTCTTAATGAAGAAAGTTGAACAGATCAACGCAACTTACCAAGTTGGACCAGAAATTCACAAGAGAACGCCTCCACCGCGTCCCCGGCCGCAACGACAACTCCAGAAGAATTCAACCCAGTGACCCATTTCATGACCTCAGAAGCCCCGAGCATCTCCATGGTCTCATGGGATGGTTCCTTGACCCTAGTGTAGTCACACAATAGGGTTGACCATAGCTTCAGCGACTGAATCCATCGCTCAACCATGGTCCATAAGACCGTGATGTCAATTAGGCCGACTGACACCTAGCTTTCCAGAATCCCCAGGATCTTGGTGACCTTCAACGACCGCATCCTGCTGCACCCCCAGCTCCATGAGGCCAACCTCACCGGTGCAATGCTAGAAAAGGGAGGGAGGGGGTGGCGGCGTCATCACGAATATAGAACCAGTTCCCATGCCAGCTAGAATTTGAAATCCTCAGCGGTAGGCACCGATAGCTGCGGGAAACCCTATAGCACATCTGGATGTTCATCCCGCCCACTAGGGCAAGCACGCCGCCATCAGAGCCATGCACCTTGGGGTCTTCACCTCAAAGACCCGCCAAAATAGGTCTTTGATGGCCTCTAGCCCCAAGAAGGCCTCGCAGACAACTACGAAGCCCGCAAGCTACGTAACCGCATTGGAGGAAGATGCTGCAGTTGGACCCCATACTCTCAAAGGAAGCCACAGAGAAAGTTAGGTGCTGGGATCATGAACCGATGCTCGTGGAAGTCGGTGAATGACACAACCTCCCCGAGCTACAGATAGGGAACATCTCGCTGGCGATAGCCCTCCACCCAGTGATCTCCTTCGGTGGAAGGAAGCCCTTCTCTACGAGCTGCTCCTGCTTCACCTACGTCACCATTGAAGGTATCCACTCAACCATCTTGCAACGCAGGTGAGGAGTGGGAGAGACGACAGTGGCGGCAACACACACAACCTAGAGGCAACCCTCACAAACTCGACCCCTTTTCTTTTTCTCTTTTGATTGTAGGAACGGCAATAGAAAGCAAGAACAAGGTAAGGGACGGGCTCGGGTAAAAGGGGGCTATTTATGTGGTGGCAATCGGGGATGCGAAACACGTCCATGTGGAGTCCGCCCAAGAACAGGCCCCATGAACCCTCAGAAAATGAGCCGACGCACTATAACGCATAGGGACGCCATTAAGACGTAGAATCCAGGGAGGTCGACCGCCCCCAGGATTCATGCGCAGAGTGGCCCTCGGCCATCATGACCATGCAGCATAGTGCGTAATCACACACAAATGGATGCCGATAAGTCGCGCCATGTTTGGGGAGGCCAAGAAGCCCCAAGCCCATGTGCAAGTCAAACCACGACCCCATGTCAAACTTAGGAAACCCTCTCTTGGGCCGGCCCTTAGAAGGGATCGAGGCCACAAAGGGATAGGGGCAGGGTGAGATGGGCCCCTGCAACTATTATTGGTGTTATGGAACCTCTCGACCATCTCTCCCTATGTTCAAGTCGTACACTTCAAACTCACCCAGGTTGACCCCCTCTGGGGGAGGCATCTTTCCCTCGAGCTGTTGTGGAGGCGGTCGAGCACCAACGGGTTTGATAGCCAATGATTTATGGGATGTCTCATGATGAGGCATAGCCGAACTTCATGTCAATTGTGGAGGATATCAGGTCCTGCTCGAATTACTCATCGACCCCGATGAGGTGCATCGCTCCGACTGCATGGTTAGGGTGGACATGTCTCTCCCCACGGGGGCGAAACCAAACTTGCCCGTAACAAGGCATCACGGCCCCTCGGGTCAAAAAAAGGCATCACGGGAAAAAGGGAGCTGGATACCTACAACCCCGCAATATATGGTTGATGTCAAGCCTCGACCGACTCCTCCCAAATTCCCAGGTTCTCGACCCACAAACCGATTCTGGAGCCTCGCAAAAGCCACCCCGACCCCTCGAGAAAGCCTGAAAGAGCCGGCAACTGAAAGGATAGCAATGCATCGTATGAAAGGCATGATCCGAATGCTCCAAGTCGAGCCATCGACCCCAGGTCAGGGAACGTGACTCAAGGATCCCAACGCCATTCGAAAACATTGCCAAAATCATACGATAATCGAAGGATAGCCCGAGCTAGGACTCCAAAAACATAACTCGAATATGTACGAACCCAACCTAGGAGATCGGGCACCTAAGGTGGTTCAAAGAAAAAGCACGACATTTACAAACAAATCTTTCTTTGACAACAAGCGAACAAGTGTGACCAATGCCACACTAAGAGCCTAACGTAGAAGCGGCCCAAGCTCCAGAAACTATGATGCTAGAAGGTGGCTTGCGGGACGCTCCCCTCTGCCATTGCAAACAAACACAATGGAGAGGAACACCTCGCAAACCTCCTCCTAGCACCGCGGCTCCTGGAGCATAAGATGCAGTGGAGAATGGCTGTAGTGCCGTCGTCTCACAAGAACAAGGATGGCATGATGGAACCATCCACAACAAGGGCCACCTCACACATCCGAGCCAAAGGGCCCCAAAGAACTAGGCCTTAAAGCTGCGGCACAGGTAACCATGCTGCCTAATCCTACCCTGCTCACATGTCTCCTTCTAGTTCGAGCTGTTGTAAGCGGCAACACCAGCCACCTACCACCGCAAGTGACCCCTAATAGGACGCACGTTTAGGACTCTCAACATCCGCTTGAAAACACTTCTCTCTCTCTCTCTCTCCTAACCTCTTAGAAGGTCTAGGAGAAAGTATGTAGAAGTAGCTACAAGTGGTTTAAACAAAAGGAGGCCCTCCTTTATAGGCCTAGGGGCAGACTTAGTAGCCTGAGACCCCCACGCCATGTGAACCATGAGATGCCCATGTGAGGTCAAGAAAATCGAAATCCTCTCAAAGGCAGAGCCGGTACAGCGTCGACGAGACCTCACGGCCCCACCTGGATCACGTACCCCGATGCACAGCACACTGACACGGTTAGGCTCAGGAGTCGCATCAAATTTCCAAGCAGTCCGTCGTCTAGGGGGGATGAATTGCCTTCCCACCACTCCTCTGAGGAGAACTCCTCCGACATTGGAATGTCTGATTATAGTCCTTCATGGAGCTCTGACAAGGAGAACCCAAAGGAGGAGGACAAGGACAACGAGGATGAGGATGATGCCAACGCCGACACTAAAGATGTTGATGATGACTCCGATGACTCTGACTCTAACTCCGACTTCGCCTCACCTCCTCCCAAGCGAGCGAGGCGAGCAGGATCATATTTAGATTAAGTAGTTTATAGTTAGTATAAGTAGTTTTAATAGTTTAGGTTAGTTATTATGTTTTCAGACGAGTATAATCATACACTCATCCAAATTGTATTTATCTGTATATGCAATGAATCAATAAAAAAAGTTCTTTGAAATATTATGTTTCCTACTGCTGTTATTGCTACCTATCTTTGATTCTTGCTATATATATGAATGAAAACTAGAAACTATCATGTATAGTTCTGGTTCCAGGAGAATCTAATAGTAGTTCAACTACTGACAATCGCCGTATTATAATGTTGGATTAGCGTAGCAATGGTCGGCTTAATACGGATACTATTTACCTTATCCCATGCCGTCCGTTCTCGCTGCCGATCAATTTGGACCATTCATTTGGAAAAGAAACCCAGAACTGCCCGGTCCGTTCCCCAACTCCCCTCGGCCCTATCGGCGCATTGGCGGCTGTTGGAACCACTAAACAACTTTTATGTTAATGAAGTTTATGTGTACTAATGAAACCTCTAGATTAGTATGTATGAGTACTACATAATCGTTGAACTATTACTTTGGTTGAACTATTAATTGAGTTAGTTGGTCTTGATTGTGGTCCACGTGTACACCACTATGTAAGCACAGAGGATACACAACATGCCTTCTTCTACAGGCCGATAGTACCCTAAACTAGCGGTGACACAGTATTTCATCTTAGCGGGAGTTCGAGGGCTCTGAAGGATGTTTTGGCGCCTTGGCGGGAGGAAAAAGCGTAGACAAAAGACTTGGGCTGACCTCTTCACTCAGAGTGTGTGCAACACTTTGAACCCTGACTGCTCCATGGTTGCATCTCGCTCCAACTCCTCCTAGTGGTCGGCACCATCCCAGGGCGTCGTTGCGAGAAGAAGACCAGCTTCTAGCGGAGGAGTCTACAACAGGAGGGGGCCACCCATCCCGTGCCATGTCAAGAACCACCCCTACGCATACCAGCCGCAACTTTTGTGTCACTGCGGCTTGAAGACGCCTCGATGGATTTCGTGGAGTGATGGAAACCCAGGACGTCGGTACCATAGATGCGGTAGGACAAATAATGTAACTCGATTTCTTTCTTGTTCATTCTATTTTCACAATGCAAATGCTGAAATCCAGCTGTACTTATGGTAATTTGGTTTTTTTGTAGCCCGACTTAGATTGCGGGTTCTTTAAGTGGCACGATCCCCAATATAGAAAATTTATGAGGACTTTGATTTTGGATTTATGTAACAAGATTTGAGAGCTAAAGGTGGAGGCCAATGTTACAACAAATGAAGAACATCTGTAGGAGGAGGAAGAGATTATGCCACAGATTGAAGAAATGGCCAGGGTTCCAACGAAGATGATGGAAGATTTTGTACCTTTCAGAAAGAAATGTGCTTCATGTTCTTCTTTCACCTATTTTGTACTTACCATAGTTCTTGGTGTGTTCATTGGCAAATTGCTTAGTTCACCGCAATAGATTCAACTATCAATTTATGATGTATCGGACTAAAATCTGTCACTTTTGTACAACTATTGTTAAACTAAATGCAAGGTGATTATCCAGGTGTTCAATTCATTGAAATGTAAATGCTAGTACTTCCAAGTATCAATTGAAGTGTCAGACTGAAATCTATCACTATTGTACAACTATTGTTGAACTAAATACAAGGTGATTAACCAAGTGTTCAATTTATTGAACTATAAATGATAGTAGATCCAAGTATCAATTGATGTGTTGGAGGCACCCTACTTCCCTAGACACTGGGCCCTAGTACAGGGGCAACCAATTTATTGAACTATATATATTCTTCTATGGTCCTACCACAACTTCCTCCCATCCATTACCCACTCTGCTTGGGATGACATGGAGATTGACAACGATCCCATGGAGTTCGACAACGATCTGTAGGATATTATGGATATTCACAATGATCCTATGGAGGTCGACTATGATTTGCATGGAGAATGATTAATTATGCAACCAACGATGTACATATAAAGGCCTTTTTACTTTTGCAAAGTGTCAGCCTAATTAGTATCTGCATTTTAGCTTGGTAGTATTGACCTACTTATTCGGTATGAATGTATGGAACTCAAGTTGGATTCCTTTCAATCCGAGAGTACTGGCATTGTGCTTTTCTTATGTTTTCTAAGTGCGCAGTTTGGCTTTCTTTCAATGTAAATCTGTGTCTTATTATTCACCATCGAACTTAAGTTGGCTTCCTTTCAATCTGAGTACTCGAATTGTGCTTTTCTTAGTTTTCTAAGTGCGCAGTTTCACTTTGTTTCAATGCCAAACGTTAAGATTGTGTGCCTTAGTGTTCATCACCATATCATACGGTGGTAATAGGACCCAGCCACCGGTGATGGTACTATGCATTCACCGTCACTTAGCTGCAAAATTTCCAATCCCGCGTTTCAACCCTCCCGCATGAAACTGATGAAAGTTTGATTCATGCATGGCATAAAAGTTATGCAGAGACCAAGCAACCCCTGCCCCAACATCCCCCCTAACCCTTCCACCCCCACTACCGCTCCCTCCTTCCCCACACACACATAGCTTTTCATGTCCTCATTGTTGTTGTTCATCATCGTAGCTCCTGCTCATCACCACTGCTTAGCTCTTGCTCCTGCGCCGGTGCACATCATCGGCTTGCCCACACAGATCCACCGGCGCATGAACTGCTGATGTCACTAGTACTGCCACTCGTGCTCACCACCACCAGATCCAAAGGTAAGTGTAATAAGGCCATACTTGCATCACCGTCCCTTCTCCTCGAAACTTATCTCCTTACTAATGTTTATTGATGCAATTCCATGGCAGGGTAGCCTCATCTCTTTGGCTGCTAGTGTCCTTCTAGATGAAGGAGGCCCGCAACATGAGGAATGTAGTGGATAGCCTCTCAGATGTTGTGCTTGCTGACATCTTCAGCTACCTCCCTGTTCGGTCCCTGTGCTGCTGTAAGTGTGTCTGTCGCTCCTAGAGGCGCGTCATCTCCGACTCCTATCAATGTAAGAAGCTTTCACATACTATCGTTGGCTTCTTCTATGGCAGCTGGTGGAAGGACAATCGCTACTTCACTAGCATCACTGGTGAATAGCCCTCCTTGTCCTTCTTGCCCTCCCCCCTTAAAAAGTCCTAATCTCATATTGTTGCAGCGGCCTCGTCCTTTACTGGTGTGCTGGGCCTGATGGATTATGTCGCTATGTTGTCTACAATCCAGTGACCCACAAATGGCATGTGCTGTCACGTAGCATTTGTTCTATGGTCAGGCTTGCCTAGGTTTTGACCCAACGTCCTCACACTTTCATGTTATTGAATTTGTTGAGGTGGAGGCTGCATGCGTAGGTGTGGAGATCTACTCATCTAAAACTGCATCATGGATCTTTAAGGAATCTGAATGGGGCGAGGATAGTATTGTTCAACGTTAATAATTGAGAAGTATTTTTCTTAATGGTTTTATTCACATGGTTGAGTACTCTGCGAAAGTTGTTGTGGATATGGAGGGAGAGACATGGAGGATAATTCATAAACCAGGTGGCGCTGAAATGTTCATCAATCAAGCTTAGGGTCACCTATATGTGTGGTGTGCGGATTTTTGCAATAGGTCTTGGCATTTAGTGTGGAAACTTGAAGACTATGGTGCTGATAACTAGATTTTGAAGCATGTTGTGGACACGAAGGAACTGTTTGGACGCATGAATATTAACGTTGGTTCTGAGCTTTGTGATGAGGAATACAGAGTGATTACAGTTCACCCAGAATGGAATTTCATTTTCCTTGTTGGGAAGGACAGAATATTGATTGCATATGACATGGACCGCAGAAAGGTTCATGTCATCCATGCCCATGTCATCCGCTTTTGTAGATCAAGAGGGCATTGCCATATGAACAGGCCTTACTACCATCCTTATGTTCCCTTGTTCATGGAGTCTTTAGCAGAGCAGTAAAGGTGCATTTCCTGCATTTCGTCATCATGACTGTCTTTGTTCAGGTAGGGAGTTGTTTTCATTCTATCTATGTATAGGTCAATTTTGGCTTGTTAACTAAAGGAATGGTATTTTTCAATATTATTAATTCTGCTACTTTGTTCAGGTTGTGGATCAGAGATGAATACGAGGGGTTCCATGGTGCATTGGCTACCAATCCGAAGGATGCACTAATTATATTCATTTTGCCTTGCAAGCAGGAGTGCCACATAGAAGGAGCACAGCTACGTCATTTCGTTATGTAAGTCTATATAGATCAAAACCTTTAGTATGCTCTATGTACTGCTTGTGTTAGGACATCAGTTGAGAAAGATGTTATGGTAGCGTCCATTATTACTGTAAAAGTACTCTTGTTTGTGAACATGATTTGTGGATGTAATGATTGTATATCTATATTCTTTGTGTTCATGTATTAAGGGCCCAACTGAATTAGTAACTATTGTGAAATTGGATGAAATTTTGTCACCGTTGCTATACGTACGATGCGACAGGGATCAAAAGTATATCACTGCAGAATCCTTTAGTAACCCAACATTGACTAAACAATTATCAAAAGTGGATCATGGGGCAAGGCGATGGTGACCATGACCTTTGTACTGGTGGATCACACGCTGAAGCGATGGTGGTGCTAACCTCTACATAGGCATCTCGACCGTCGAACCGATAGTGAACCCGCACCGCTAACAGTCGGGTTGAAATAGAAGGCAACGGTGCTGGTGACCACTACATATGCGGTTGATGTGCCCACACAATGGTTTTGATAGCCTCAACACAGGTGGATCATTCGCCATTGCAGCGGTGTTAGTGTACATCCATAGTCGTGTCATGCTCCAATGCGACTGAAGTAAGGACCTAATCACGGACAGATCATAAGCCAATCAGCGGTGTTAGTGTATGTTGGCATTTCTTAGCGCAATCACTAGGATTGGTATGTCCTAGCAATGGCACCAGAAATGCCATGACGATATTTCTGAACACATGCATAAATATTTTGCAAGCATATGGATATATCATTGTAGCATTTCAGCCGGAAGTATTCGGGTATCATTCATTTATATTTTCCCAAAGGAAGGCATGGTATAAAAGTCTCTAGTAGGGACATAGTCAAGAAAACATGACTGTATAATAGACCAAAGTTCATAGCAAGGGTAAACCATGATAAATATTGGATAGTGTGACACACACACTCAAACCAATCTCAAGGATAAAGATAAAAGAAAGAATAAAAGAATAAACCTAAACTAGAGCAGGCTTATCTTGTATAGCTACGCTAATATTAGTAGATCATACAAATACATGAATTTCTAATGGTAGAGATCCTAAGTTAAGATAGCTTTGGTCACTATAAACTTACTTCGGGCAACGGTGAACACTGGTCTGCCAAGCGTTGCCAGCCTACAGCTCTATGCCGTATCCAAACATGGGGGAGTGCGAGGGACGGACAGGGCTGTCACCACTTGCCGCCTACCCCTCAACCGTGGGATACGAGGCAAATGAAGGTAACTTCTAACATAGACACCACGTCTATGCTATTGGTTACTACTCTAGTGGTGGCCAAGAACATCCATCTTTATCAGGAGTCCTCTTACTAGAGCATCCGCCTCGGGGACGAACAACAAACCTGCAAGAATATAATGATCAAACCTAATCTTAAAGTAGTACCTACTACCTCAATTTAGGTCTTGGTCTAAACATGTATGTATGAAAGATTAAGCATAAAGTTCTATATGCTAAATGAATAACATAAGAACTTAGCTCTAGTTTCATAACGTAGCTATAATGATAGTATGAGAGCAAGAACATAAGAGAAATCTTCATATTATTCATACCAAGATTACTCCAAAGTACAACCTCTCCAATGAAGCTTCTTGCTTTGCTCCAACTACTAAAACTAGTAAAAAGAATACAAGTGGAGGGAGAGAGGCTCTTGAGTTGTGGTATGTCTTGAATGGGGGCCTCCACACCTCTACTTATACATGCTTGACGTCAGTTTAGCAAGGCATAAATTAGGAAACCATGCTAAACCACCTCTATAAGGTATTAATGAACCGCCACAGTGAGGTGGGACTGAGCGAAGCTGGGGCGGTGCGGCCACGCACCCTGTCTGGCCCATCTCTCCACCGCATTGCCTGGTGGGTCTCTTGGTGGGCCTAGAGCGCAGCCATGGTAGGGTTTGGCCCAAATTTGTTGGTTGGATGGGACGTCTTCTCATTCCTTGGCATAGGATCTGCTTTACGCTTTGCTTGATTGCGCCTTTTGATTATTTTCCACTTGTATTCAAATGTATGTTCTGAAAACAAGTTTTCTCCAATACAAGTGGAACTATGTCAATAATAAAGGCACATGTGTCAAAAGATTGTTTATTTCTCCTGTTTTGGACTATAATTGGCTGTCGAATTTGGTCGTTAGTGACCCCCAACAGTGTACACTGCAGTCGGTCCCAGATGGCGATGGTGAAGGCTATGACCATCACTATCGATAGCTTACTGCCAAGGCCAAAATTTGACTGCGATGTGGGTAAAGATGCGAGTGTAGTAGTGATCCATCAAGCTCAGGGTCATCTTTGTGTGTGTTGTGCTGATTTTCACAATTGGTCTTGGATTTTAGTGTGGATACTTGAAGACTATGGTACTGATAACTGGATTTTGAAGCATGTTGTGGACATGGAGGACTGTTTGGACGCATGAATATTAAAGTTGGTTCTGAGCTTTGTGATGAGGAGTACAGACTGATTACAATTCACCTAGAATGGAATTTCATTTTCCTTGTTAGGAAGGATAGAACATTGATTGCATATGACATGAACCGTAGAAAAGGTTCATGTCATCCATGCCCGTGTCATCCGTTTTTGTAGATCAAGAGGGTGTTTCCATATGAATAGGTCTTACTATCTTCCTTATGTTCCCTTGTTCATGGAGTCATTAGCAGAGCAGTAAAGGTGTATTTCCTGAATTTTGTCATCACGACAGTCTTTATTCAGGTAGGCAGTTGTTTTCATTCTATGTATGTATAGGCCAATTTTGGTTTGTTAACTAAAGGAATGGTATGTTCGATATTATTAATTCTGCTGCTTTGTTCAGGTTGTGGATCAAAGATGAATAAGAGGGGTTCCATGGTGCATTGGATACCAATCCGAAGGCTACACTAATTATATTCATTTTCCCTTACAAGCAGGAGCGCCACATACAAGGAGCACATCTATGACATTTCGTTATGTAAGTCTATATAGATCAGTACCTTTAGTATGCCCTATGTATTGCTTGTGTTAGGACATCAGTTGAGAAAGATGTTATGGTAGCATCCATTGTTATTGTAAAAAGTACTCTTATTTGTGAACATAATTTATGGTTGTAATGATTATATATATGTATGCTTTGTGTTCATCAAGCTGTTAAGGGCCCAGCTGAATTAGTAACTATTGTGAAACAAATCGTGGCGCAAGGCGACGGTGACCATGTCCTTTGTACTGGCGGATCATATGCTGAAGCGATAGTGGTGCTAACCTCTACACAGGTGCCTCGGCCGTCGAACCGACAATGAACCCACACCGCTGACAGTCGGGTCGAAGTACAAGGCGATGGTGCTGGTGGCCACTACAAGGCAATTGATGTGCCCACATGACGGTTTTCATAGCCTCGACATAGTCGGATCATTTGCCAATGCGACGGTGTTAGTATACATCCACAACCGGGTCGTGCTCTAATGCGTCCAAAGTAAGGACCTAATCATGGACGGATCATAAGCCAATTAGTGGTGTTAGTGTACACCGTAGTTAGTCTCAGATGGCGACGGTGAAGGCTATGACCATCACTGTCGACATCTTACTACCGAGGCCAAAATTGGACTGCGATGTGGGTTATGATGTGGCTGTGAAAGGTGCGAGTGTAGTCATGGATGTACGACCCCACCCACTATGGGATGGGGGCCACGATGATGGCCTTGACTTTTGATACCAACTAAGCCAACGAGGGCCACAACCCCGGAGCACGGGATTGTGGCCGCCGGCACAATGAGCAGCAAGATGATCAACGGCCTGGGGGCGGCCACCAACTCCTGTACGATGCCCCCGGGAGATCAAGAGGCGAAGATGAAGGCCACAATGAGACCATGTCGCGCAGGACGGCTGATGAAACACCACCATGCCCACAATGCCACCATGACCGACACTGTAGCACCATGCCACACCATGCCGCGATGTGGGCACAAGACCATGACGATAGCCATGCCCGGACATGCACCACAAGACGGCGTTACTTGCAAGCCATGTTAGCTAGGTTCCCTCCTTCAGGCTCATGACCCCTCGGTTGGGAGAACCTCCTTCTTTGTATGTGACCTGGCCCTAAACTCTATATAAGGGCAACCAGGGCACCCTTCCTATCATCTTTGGACTCTTGAAGCTTTCATTCGAGCAGTCCATCTCCTAGCTCTAACTCTTCTAGCTCTTCCAATATTCTTGCACCCCCATTATAAGAACATCAGAGCATTCAAGCGAGGAACACACACTCGATCATCTCTGACACTGGACGTAGGGCTTCGGCCAGAACCAGTATAACTCCTAGTGTCTTTTGGATGTTACCATCGTCTTCCTGGAGCAGCGCGACATTCATATAAATTCATTAGTCAGTCTACAAAACATCGACAGAAATGCTACCCATATGACCACCTTCAAAGACTGGGCCGACAAATCCTCGAGACGATACTGACGAAGACACCACAGGCATATCGTTGTTGATGGGAATGTCGCCTACCACTGAAAGGTCTAAGGAGGTTGCATTAGGGCCTGCAAATGAAATACAAACAAAAATGATCACATTTGGATAAATTGGGACTAGATGGAAAAACCCATTTAAAAATACCCTAGTTTGTGTGGCCCTGTACAAACCGGCCCAGACGGGTTTTGTCTGTCCAAATCCAATTGATCTTAAACTCGATCCAAACTCCCCTGATGTCATCGAAACTACTACATTGCAACTTGGGAAGTTTTCCTACTAGGATAAGACCATCCCCTCTTTATATATTAGAGGATCAAAGCCAATTAATGTTTACCATACATAATCGATAAAAAATCAATCTACTACTTATTTTCTCTCCAACTTTAGCTCATTGAACCCCTGCTTTTCAGAGTATCTATCGACAATTCTTGGAGGACTTACTGATCCTAGAGCAACCTCATAGTGCTCCTTCCTAACGAGGTCATCTTGGGAGGTGTTCGTGAGCTTTTTCCACGAAGAACCGACGTCTACATCACACGGTAGACACACTGGTTGGCCTTGCTGTTTGAACCCCTGTCTGTTGCGTGCTAGGCCATGTGCTGCCTCGAACGTCCTAGCACGTGCTAGTGTGGACCTGAATCAACATCAATGATGATATCTTGCATATCGCACTCCTAATGAGGCTCCTCTAGCGATGTGGCTTGCATATCGTGCTCATCATTGGGGGGCATCAGGGAAAGTGTTCATGTGCAATCATGCTGTTCAGCAACAGTCCAAAGAGTTGTCTAGGCTGATTTTAGCCTGCCTCTACTAAGCATTCTAGCTCTTTGCTGGTGTGTGACCTAATAAGCGTCAACACACCAATGCACTCAAGTTATTAGGTGTCATCACGGTGTAATTAAGCAACTGACAAGGCATTTGTGAAAAAAAAATATAGTCGATCCTTGCATTCGAAGGAACAGACGGCTTTAAAATGCTTCCTTCTGTACTAATGCATTAGTATTGTTACATTAGCTAGTATGGCTGCGCAAGCATTTTTTCACAATATTATCCAACGGCTGTCAGAGACAATCTCGGCCTGACCTATCCAACTACTGCAAGTGGACGCTTACGGTTCAGGCCTTCAAGAATTATCCACTTTCAAATACAGCTTCCATTGTACTAATTAATTAACCTTGTGAGTCGTCTTTCTTATCGAGATCTCCAGGCACACATAGGAGTAGTTTTTAAGCCCATGCCCGAATTTGTCAAAGTTGTGAAAACCTCGAGGTCACCTCTGCAGTGTCAACCACTGCAAGAGGAAGAGAATGGTTCGGGTGATCAGGGATGCCTGTGTTGATCTTCAAACATGCATGCAGGTCGTCCTTTACTAGTTTTACTATTAGTATATAATGCTAGGGCCTGATCACAAAAGATATGTAAACCCTGGGTTACAACTATGGGTGATCTCGTTATCTTTTGTTCATCGTGTCACCAGCTGTACATGTTTCACATGTTGTTCAGTGACGGACGACCTAAAAGTTGGCTACGCTGATATTGGCCTGCCTCTACTGAGCATTCTAGCTAGCTCTTTGCTGCTATGTATGACCTAATTAGTGTCAACACACCGATGCACTTAAGGTCATTGGGTGTCATTAGGTTGTTTTTTTTTTTGCGATTACACAGTACAACTCAGACGCTCACAACGCACGGACACTGACCCCTATGAACACATGCACGCAAACCCTATCCCTATGAGCATCTTCGAAGATTGGGCCAGCAAATCCTCGAGATTGACCAAGTCACTACAGGCACCTCGCAGTCGACGGGAACATCACATACACTTAAAGCACAAACACCATTAAATCCTAAAATTTTCGCTACCACGGGGAGTCGAACCAAGGCCCTAAGGTGCTACCGAGGCTCTTGTAACCACTAGGCTATGGGCCTTTTCGATTCACAGTTTAGTTAAGCAACTGACAAGGCATTTGTGGAGAAAAATATATAGCAGATCGATCCTTACGTTCGATGGAAGAGACGGTTTTAATGTTTCCTTACATTTTCTTTTTGCGAGTATGTTTCCTTAAGTCAGTATTGTTACATAGCAGAATAGCTAGTATGGCTGTGCAAAAATTTTGTTCTCAATGTTATCTGGCCACTGTCAGACAATATCGCCTGACTTTCGTCCGCTCTTATCAAACTACTGCAAGTGAAGGAGGCTTAGGGTTCAAGACTTCAAGGATTCATTCGCTACTTACACAGCTTGCATTGTACTCTGATTAACCTTTTGAGCTGTCTTTCTTATCGAGATTTGAAAATACACATAGGAGTAGTTCTTAAGTCCATGACTGAATTTATCAAAGTCGTTGCGAAAACCTCGAGGTCACCTCTGCAACGTCAACCCACTGCATGAGGAATAGAATCGTTCGGGTGATCAGGGGATGCCTGTGTTGACCTTCAAACGTGCCCGTTGAGACTTCATCATGCATGTCGTCGTTTACTAGTTTTAATGTAAGTATAATGCTAGAGCCTGATCACAAAAGATATATAAAACCCTGGGTTACATTATTATATTTGTGATCTGGTGATCTTTTGATTTTCGTGTCACCAACTAGCTGTGCATGTTTCACAGTGATGGAGAGAATGGTCAAATGCAGAGTCATGAGCATGCATTAGAGTATATATATTGTAGTATGCATTCATGTTTTTTGCAAGTCTTCCGACGAAAACAATTTATCCTAAGCAAAAGACAAGAAAAGGTTTATATGTTCATTTAGGAGATCATAATCTTTTTGAAACTATGACCAATATACATTTTGTTCTCAGGTCGGGTGAAATGGAGTATACGTATTAGAGCTTGGAAGTTGCTAGTACTATTCTGTTCGGTATAGGGTCTTCATCCAGCAACACAATATATATCGAGACAAAACATACAAATAATTTTTATGGAACTACAACCAGCTATCAGCTATGTATGATACTCCCACCGTTCTAAATTATAAGTTACTTTGACTTTTTTGGTACATCTATTTTATTCTAAAGATATAATAATATGTCTAAATACATAACAAAATGGATGAAAAAAAAATCAAACCGACTTATAATATGGAACGGAGGGAGTACAAAGCATTACAGTCACTAAAATATTTCATAAATTTAGTATCAGTGCAGGTCTGAAAATCGGCAATGACGACTCGATGGATAACTTCACATTATATCGAGACGAAGCATGCAAACAAGTGAACTACTTAAACCGGAGCAATAAGCAGCTTAAGTTTCAATGGGCCTTCCAAACACCGATGAATGCTAAAACTTTGTGCCATCCATTATCTAATCTATATGGAGATGAGACTTAGCTGACCACCATCTAGAGAGAGCGTAACAAGTGCCTCCATCACCTTGCCACTTGCATGTACTTTATGGTCAAGTCAAGAAGCTCCATTAATTCCAGTGGATTTTAAAAGCCTCCGCTTGGTCTCCTATTGAAATACCACTACCATACGTGCATGCTATGAAGGTAAAGAACCACTTCATGGCCTCAAGCACTATAAATACCCATGCAGCATTCACGGGGAACTCATCACAACTCAAGCACTCTATAGTGTTGGCTCACAATGGTAGGCACAAAGCTAATATCACTGGGGCTCATTGTCCTCGTGAGCATGGGATTAGCCAATGCTGTTAGGGTGGCTAGATACTCTAGTGCTGATGGGACTAGCACTGGACAGGGAGGGGGTGGCGGATTTGTAAATGGTGGGGGATCAGGGTCAGGGTCTGGCACCGGATCGGGTGATAGTGGTCCTTATGGTACCCATGCAAGTGCTGGAGGGGGCGGTGGAGGTGGTGGGACTAGCCAATACGCTGGGTCTGGATATGGTTCAGGGTCAGGGTCAGCGTCAGGGTCTAGTACATATAGTCAAGGAGGGTATTCTGGCTATGGAGAGTCTTCTAATGCTGGTGGTGACAGTGGGGGTGGGGGTGGAGGACAAGCCGGAGGTGCTTGGAATTCCAATGCTCAAGGATCCGGTAGCGGCACCGGTTCTGGCTCTAGCTATGCTAACAGGGATTGGTATGGTTCAAGTGATGCGGGTGCAAGTGCTAACGGCAATGGTGGTGGAACAGGAAATAGTGAAAATGGTGGCGGTGGCGGTGGTTCTGGTGCCGGAACTGGATATGGCAATGCCTACCCATAAATTCCATATAAGCCAATCTAAAGTTGGAGCCCATCGTCGTCCTTCCATGTTTGAAGTCGTAGAGTTATTTGTTTTCTTTGTCCCTTTGTTACACTTTTGTTAGTATTAAATTAATAAAGGGTCCAACTGTTCTAGCAACAGTAGCAGTCTTGTAATGTCCTTATATGAAGATGTTGTAATCATGTCTGTTTGTGAAAGCAAAAAAATAACTTGTCCATCGCATGTGGCCACTATATCCAAAAGAAAATCTTACGTTGTCTTTGGAATGATTAAGTTGAGACTCCTACACCGTGCATGGTCACATGGTTATTAAAATAATATATACCGATGAACTTCCTAGAGTAGTTTATATCACTTACGACGATAACTCGAACTGGGTCAATCCAGCCTAGAACATAATTAGCAAGAACTGCTGCCACAAGCCCATTTATGTCAGTGATAACTTTTTAAAAAAAAAAAAGTGATCCTGTGCATAGGGCTTCACTATTTCATCCTCTATCCTGAAACAAAACTTATGCAGCTGTACTTAATCAAACTGTCTTAAGTTTGGGAAAGGGTTGCAGCCTAGTGGTTACAAAATTAAAGCCTCCGTAGCACCTCAGATTCTGGCCAACCAAATGAGAACTGATTTCTTCTGCATCCTCGTATACAGCAACATTTTTGCATTCAAGGCACATACAACATATGTACTTTGTCTTCTGTCTGCATGCATGCATACTAGCAGCATCAATAAACTTACGAACCTCCAAAAGGTATGACGGTTCTAATCTTGAAAAGCTGTACATCCATAATGATCTTTCCATCTTCTGCTGTACAAAAATTATAATGGTAATGTATAATTAAATTGATGAGATACTACCATTATTCTCTCTATAATTCTACCATTTCTCTCTCCCCCGTGAAACCCTAAGTCTAATTTTGAATCAATTTTATAATGGAGAATCAACTATGAGAGGTGGGAAACTAATCCAAACCTTGTAACACACCATGCATTGAAACCCTAAACAAAAATCTACTACCATTCTCTCTCTCTCTCAAATCACAAGCATGAAACTCTCTCTCTAGCTAGATCTAGTTTTGGCTCAAAGTGAGAAGCACTAATGCAAAAAGAGCTATGAGAGGTATTAACTAACCTTCTTAAGAAATGAAGAGCAAAACCTACCCCCTGTATTTTGTGGTTTTTGGACCTCCAAGTTTGCCACAAATGGAAGGAGGCTCGGCTGAACAGTGCTGGTCAGGGGAGGAAGAAGCAATACTTATAGCAGATGTATTATAGGCGGTTTACATAAAAAACCGCCACTATAAAACATAATCAAAGGTAGTTCCCATAAGATAACCGCCAGTGCTAATGTCCGTTTACACCGACTGTTTATGTAACCAAGCCGCCAGTGTAAATGGGCTTACACTGGCAGTTGCTAATGCAAACCGCTAGTGTAAATAGGCCATTAACACTGGCGGTTTTCTTATATGCCGCCAGTTTAAAGGTTTTTACATAGGCAGTCCTTTAGGCTGGCCCACACATTTCGTTGTTCTGGCGCCACCTCTTTCCGAACCGCCAGTGAAAAAAAAGTGTGGCGCCAAGAGAAATCTCAAGTGTACTAGTGTGGGTTCCACTCCCCGTGGGAGCGAATATTTCAGGATTTAACGGCATTATGCTTTCAGTGCTTGGCGACGTTTTCGTTGACAGCGAGGCGCATGTGGTGACTTTGTCAATCTCGATGATTTGCCAGCCCAATCTTCGAAGATGCTTATAAGCGTAGGGTTTGCATATGTGCGTTCATAGGGGTGAGTGTGTGTGCATACTGTGTAATCGAAAAAACTATCTTAAGTTTGACTAACTTTATATATAAAAAGAATAATATCATCTCTATGGTACCAAACAAAGATATTATGAAAATATATATCATTGTACGTATATATAGTAATAATACTAATTTCTATTATAAATATTAGTGCTCTTTTCAATACATTCTATCAATTTCAAAATAGTTTGACTTAGAACAATACTAGAAATTGATTTCTTTTAGAATAGAAATAGTACGCAACTTATTCCACTACAGTTAGCTTCTTCCTCTTGTCCACCATTATGCATTACTCTGATACGCCCTCCCTCCCCAGCGACTGACCACCCCCTGTCCTGTTGCATCCATCTCCAATAGCTCACCTGCCTAACACTCTCCTACCACTCCACCCTCCATGTAAAATCCAAAACACGGCGAAGCCAGCCTTAAATATCATATCGGTCAACTAAACTATATTGTACACTGAACCTTGAATCAAATAGTAATTTACTAAATTAAGATTTTCTGAATTTTGTAGGAGTCGACTGACCCCAACAAAATTCATGAACCACATGCTAATATAAAAACCCTAAGTATAAATTATGTAGCTGGCTTTATGTTAAGCATCTGTGTAGGCAAAAAGGCTCAAACAGTTCAGCCTAGTTTGGTGGTCGATGTTTTCTGCATTCGTTCATTGTGCTTCTTGGCTCGACATTCTTCTCCCTTGGTTGCGTGCCTTGTAGGAGGATCACACAGAAGGGAGTGAAAGAGGCCATATCTGCTATCTTTAGGTCATTGTACTCATCTTGTTATTCACATATGGATCATGGATGGATGTACTGTTTGGAGCCCATGTCTGCTTGATTCGTAGAAGGCACCAAGTCTTTTTGTGGAGGCCACCAAGGCGTGCAACACAAATAATGTAATGGATACATATACTGCACATGTGTCGGTTGCAAAAGTCAGAAGTAGTTTCAAAACATCGAGCCAGTCTGTTGTCATCTACAGCTTAAGGGGTTCATGGAAACTATGGTTTGGAATAAGCATGGGGAAGATGGTGACAACTTACTTCAAGAAGCCTCTCTCGGGTGTTGGTTTGAGCCAGCAGTGATGCTAAGTTTCTGGATCCAAGGCTTACGACCCAGCAATGTTAAGTAACCACTGCCAGCTCAAGCACAACTGGCAGTGATTGTGCATTCTAGCATAGTGAGACAATGGTTGATATACAATATTGCCCTTAGAAAAATTATGGTTGTTGCATGCATCACCCTTAGATGATGGCTTATTTTGAGATTACATAGTACAATGTAGACACTCACAACGCACGCAAACTCACCCCTATGAACACGCATGCAAATGCTACCCATATGAGCACCTTCAAAGACTAGGCTGACAAATACTTGAGACGAGACTAATGAAGTCACCGACGAGACTAATGAAGTCACCACAGGTGTCTCGCTGTCGACGGGAATGTCGCCTACCACTGAAAGCTCAATTCCGGTAAATCCTGGCATATTCGCTCCCACAGGACCTCATGTGATGGCTTGACTTTGTTGCTGTTGCTATCATGCGTTTTTAAAACTCCTTTGTGCTTTGCTTTAAAAACCGGGCCATATGTTGACAGTAAAAAAGGTCAAAGGAGGCTACATTAGGGCATGCGAATCTAATACAAACAAAAATGGTCAAATTTGGACTAGATGGAAAAACCCATTTAAAATACCCTAGTCTGTGTGGCCCAGTACAAACCGGACTTCCTGTGCGGCCCTGTACAAACTGGCCCAGGCGGGTTTTGTCTGTCCGAATCCAATTGATCTTAAACTCGATCCAAACTCCCCCTATCTCATCGAAACTAGTACATCGCAACTTGAGAAGTTTTCCTACTAGGATAAGACTATCCCCTCTCTATATATTAGAGGATCATAGCCGATTAATGTTTACCATACACAATCGATAAAAAATCAATCTAGTACTCATTTTCTCTCCAACTTTAGCTCATTGAACCCCTGCTTTCCAGAGTCTCTCTCGACAAGATTCATTGGCGCTCTTGGCGGCCTTACCAATCCTAGAGCAACCTCATTGTGCTCCTTCCTGACAAGCACTAGTACAGAAATCTTAATGGAGGCGGGCGAAAATGCTTAATGGAGGCGGGCATTGCAACCACCTCCAATCAAAGGTCACGGTTAATCATGGCTTTATGGAGGCGGTTGCCCTACCCGCCACGGTTAATCATTTAATGGAGGCGGCGCCTTAAGGCGCCCCCGTTAATGATGATTAACGGAGGCGGTTTCCCTAACGTGCCCGCCTCCGTTATAGTTTTAACCGAGGTGGTCGCTATAACGAGACTGCCATAGATAAATGTTTAATGGTGGCAGTCTGTTGTTACTTGCCCGCCTCCGTTAATATTTCCCCATTTAAAAAAATAGCCTCGGCTATTTGATTTGAATTTGAATTTGAATTCTATTTTCACAAATCAAATACATAAAAGCAGAATCAAGACACATATAAACACGTATTAGGCATATCGAGCACAAACATATAACACATTCATTGGTGTCCTCCATCGTTAACCAACATCATTCAAAGTTATTACACACATGCATGATGTCAAATGTTTATACGTGAAACTAAGATCACCCTGCTATCTCCGGCAACAAGTAATCCTTGATTTCTAACTTGGTGCTCTAGTTTGTGATCTTCTCGAACTTCGGATCAAGCGCTAACTCGCTTTTCTTGTTGAAGAACAGTCGCCCTTCATGCACGCACTCTGTGACAAACTTACATATGTCTGCTACTGTTAGTCTAAAGTGCTGGTCGACCTTCTCCCTTCGTCACCATCCTTGTGCTTTCTTGAGCTACGGCCAGCTGCTGTTGAATCTGGTGCACGTCCTTAGGTACTCGCAAACATAGAATCCACATAGAACTGAGCCATAGGGTTGTCTAGCAGGACATTCTTCTCCAGGTTGATGCCCAAGTTGACAAGATCCGTCTGTGACTTCAGACCATCCTTCATCTTTTTCTTGATGTCTAGCAGGACGCCGATCGTGCTTTCGAAGACATTCTTCTCCAGGTGCATGCAGTTGATGGCATGGGGTGTATCTAGTGTTTTCTAGTACGACACGTAGTTGAAGAAAATCGACTTCTTCTTGAAAGGAATGGCGACAGATGGTTCCTCCATCTTATCCCGCTTTCTCTTCCTTATCGTTGTCCCCTCTGTCTCTTTCTTCTTTTTTCCGAACTTGACCTCCATATCCTTGACCATGCCAAACACCTTTTCCCCGTACCTAGTCCGTTTTGGATCATCAAGTTGCGGCTCGGCCCGGTCGTCGAAGTATTTATTCATCGTATCCTTTCGGTACCTGTGCTTCCTGATGAGGAATCATTCGTGCCTTGTGTACACCATCTTGTTGGATCCCTTAAGGTAAGTGTAGCAGGTATCGTCGATGCAAACTACGCAGTCAGTCTTCCCTTTGATCTTCCCCAACAATGAAAAACGACCAGGGTAATCGGTGATGGTCACAAAGATTATGGCTTTTAGAGTTAACTTCTTCCTTAGGGACGCATCCATCATCTCGACCCCTTCTTCCCATGGTTTCTTCATGTCCTCCATGAGCGGCTCTTGGAACACACTATTTCATTGCCGGGCTACTTCGGTCCGAAAATAACCATGGTCAGCAGAAGGTACCTGCGCTTCTAACATAGCCAAGGAGGTAGGTTGTAGATGGTGAGAATGACCGGCCAAGTGCTTTGCGAGCTGCTAAGGTCACCGAACGGGTTCATCCCATCGGTACTCAATGTGACCTAATGTTCTGTGCCTCTTTGCCAAACTCTGAGAACCTGGCGTTGAAATCCTTCCACTGCTTGCCATCGGAAGGGTGCCATAGCATGCCATCATCCTTCGTGCGATCACCAGATGCATGCCAGGACATCTGCTTGGCATCCTTGGGGTTCCCGAATATAGCCATAGACGATCAATGACAGGTAGGTACCACATCGATAGTGCAGGACTTTTCCTCTGCATGTAACCCTCTTCTTCCTCGTCCTGTTGAGATGAGATCTGCTTCTTCTTCGCCCCCTTCTGCTTGGCCCCCTTCTTCTTCGGCCCACCCATGGCTCCATCGTCGTTTGCATCCACGCGACAACCGGCATTCCTCTTATATCGACTTGTGCCAAGATGCGACAGCTCTCAACTTCTCATACTTGCTTGCCCCTATAAAGGATATAGTGGTTAGGGCGGGGCATCGAACTTTCTAAGTTTCATCGCCACCGGCCGGATCATCTTCTTCGCTTTGATAGGTATTGGCGGTACCTTGTTATCCTTGGGTATGTGTCGTGCAAGGACACTTAAGAGCTCATTGAAGCTAGTGTCGGACCAACCATGCCGAGCCTTCAACATTAGCATCCGGAGGTTAAAACGCAGTACCGTCAATGCTTTGGACTATCCTTATAGAGCGGGTCAATTGTCGCTGCTTCATCTCTCTAAAATTCTCCACCACCTCGGGCTCCCAAACAAAATGTCATCTTCGTCGAGGCGGTTAGCTATTTCCTCCAAAAGCTTCACACCCTCTGGGTCCCTCACAATGGCCTCCTCAACACCATCCCCACCACCGCCGCCGCCGTCATGATAGCCATGTCTTGAATAAATCCTCCATCGTGATGTAATCACGAGCATTGTCGCCACCGCCTGCTTTGCCGATGATGAGGCGGGTTGTCATCCTACATGCTCTGCATTGATCGTCCCAGACGATGACGAGTTCCTCTCCGGATGCATCGCCAACATCGCATCTACTTTTTTCGCCATGACAAGTCTAGACCATGTAATCCTTGACGAAACCAAACCTGATCAAGTGAGATTGCACCATCTCACTCAAGCATGGGCTGTCTTGCTCTTCAAAGGAGAACACGGACATATGGTTGTTGTCCGATTCAGACTCTCACAAAGAGCTTTCAGCAGCCACAACAAACTTCCTCACATGAACCAGGTACATGGGTTCCATCTCTTCACCCGGTACATCCATTCGGACCTGTTGTCCATACCTGCATCACAAAGCATAGATTATTACAAATAAATAGCCGCAGAGAAGAGAGAATAGATTTAGAGCTAAAGAAATAGTAGTTTTCTCTCTCCTCCATGTAAAGGTGGATCTAGATCTAGATCAAGATCTAGAGCCCCAAATGATGAAGAAGAGTGAAAATTAGGTTTGGAGAGCATGTATCTACCTTTTGCGGTGTCCTCCTTCAACAAAACAAGAGCAAAATTTCTCCCCTAAATTTTGCACAATTTTTAGGGTTTTGCAGCTCAAAACCCTAAAATTAGAAGAGGAGCCATGAGGAAGAAGAAGAGGCGGCGGCATGGTACATTTATAGCCACAACAATAACAGAGGCGGGCAATGTAAGCAAAACCGCCTCCGTTAATCACATATTAACGGAGGCAGTTGTTTTACAATGGCAGCCTCGGTTAATGGAATAACGGAGGTGGTTGCTATAAGGCGACCGCCTCGGTTAATATCCATTAACCGAGGCTGTTGGGCAACGTTGACCACCTCCATTAATCTATTAACGGAGGCGGTAGCTGTAAGCCAACCACCTTGGTTAATGTGTGATTAACCGAAGGCGTCCGCCTCCGTTAAACCTTAACCGAGGCGGTCGCTCGGGAGGCCGGCCTGGCTCGGAACAATGGTGACGGGCAAAAATGGTGCCCGCCTCCATTCGAAAAAGGGTGACGCCGCCAAAAATAAATTTTGTACTAGTGACGGCACCCAAAATAAATTTTGGATGCTACCATTGTCTTCCTGGAGCAGCGCGACATTCATATAAATTCACTAGTCGGTCTACAAAACATCGACACAAATGCTACCCTTATGAGCACCTACAAAGACTGGGCCGACAAATCCTCGAGACGATACTGACGAAGTCACCACAGGCATCTCGTTGTCGATGGGAATGTCGCCTACCACTGAAAGGTCTAAGGCGGTTGCATTAGGGCCTGCAAATGAAATACAAACAAAACGATCACATTTGGATAAATTGGGACTAGATGGAAAACCCCATTTAGAAATACCCTTGTCTCAGTGTGGCCTGTACAAACCGTCCCAAAGTGGGTTTTGTCTGTCCGAATCCAATTGATCTTAAACTCGATCCAAACTCCTCCGATATCATCGAAACTAGTACATCGCAACTTGGGAAGTTTTCCTACTAGGATAAGACCATCCCCTCTTTATATATTAGAGGATCAAAGCCAATTAATGTTTACCATACATAATCGATAAAAAATCAATCTACAACTTATTTTCTCTCCAACTTTAGCTCATTGAACCCCTGCTTTCCAGAGTATCTCTCGACAATTCTTGGAGGCCTTACTGATCCTAGAGCAACCTCATTGTGCTCCTTCCTGACGAGGTCATCTTGGGAGGTGTTCGTGAGCTTTTTCGACGAAGAACCGACGCTCACATCACACGGTAGACACACTGGTTGGCCTTGCTGTTTGAACCCCTTTCTGTTGCGTGCTAGGCCATGTGCCGCCTCGAACGTCCTAGCACGTGCTAGTGTGGACCCGAATCAACATCAATGACGATATCTTGCATATCGCACTCCTAATGAGGCTCCTCTAGCGATGTGGCTTGCATATCGTGCTCATCACTGGGGGGCATCAGGGAAAGTGTTCATGTGCAATCATGCTGTTCAGCAACAGTCCAAAAAGTTGGCTAGGCTGATTTTAGCCTGCCTCTACTAAGCATTCTAGCTCTTTGCTGGTGTGTGACCTAATAAGCGTCAACACACCAATGCACTCAAGTCATTAGGTGTCATCACGGTGTAATTAAGCAACTGCATTTGTGAAAAAAATATATAGTCAATCCTTGCATTCGAAGGAACAGACGGCTTTAAAATGCTTCTTTCTGTACTAATGCATTAGTATTGTTACATTAGCTAGTATGGCTGCGTAAGCATTTTTTCACAATATTATCCAACGGCTGTCAGAGACAATCTCGGCCTGACCTATCCAACTACTGCAAGTGGACGCTTACGGCTCAGGCCTTCAAGGATTATCCACTTTCAAATACAGCTTCCATTGTACTAATTAATTAACCTTGTGAGTCGTCTTTCTTATCGAGATCTCCAGGCACACATAGGAGTAGTTTTTAAGCCCATGCCCGAATTTGTCAAAGTTGTTGTGAAAACCTCGAGGTCACCTCTGCAGTGTCAACCACTGCAAGAGGAAGAGAATGGCTCGGGTGATCAGGGATGCCTGTGTTGATCTTCAAACATGCATGCTGGTCGTCCTTTACTAGTTTTACTATTAGTATATAATGCTAGGGCCTGATCACAAAAGATTTGTAAACCCTGGGTTACAACTATGGGTGATCTCGTTATCTTTTGGTCGTCGTGTCACCAGCTCTACATGTTTCACAAGTTGTTCAGTGAGGGCCGACCTAAAAGTTGGCTACGCTGATATTGGCCTGCCTCTCTATGAGCATTCTAGCTCTTTGCAGCTATGTATGACCTAATTAGTGTCAACACACCGATGCACTTAAGGTCATTGGGTGTCATTAGGGTGTTTTTTTTTGCGATTACAGAGTACAACTCAGACACTCACAACGGACGTACACTCACCCCTATGAACACATGCATGCAAACCCTATCCGTATGAGCATCTTCGAAGATTGGGCCGGCAAATCCTCGAGATTGACCAAGTCACTACAGGCGCCTCGCAGTCGACGGGAACATCACGTACACTTAAAGCACAAACTCCATTAAATCCTGAAATATTCGCTACCACGGGGAGTCGAACCAAGGACCTAAGGTGCTACCGAGGCTCTTGTAACCACAAGGCTATGGGCCTTTTCGATTCACAGTTTAGTTAAGCAACTGACAAGGCATTTGTGGAGAAAAATATATAGCAGATCGATCCTTACGTTCGAAGGAAGAGACGGTTTTAATGTTTCCGTACATTTTCTTTTTGCGAGTATGTTTCCTTAAGTCAGTATTGTTACATAGCAGAATAGCTAGTATGGCTGTGCAAAAAATTTGTTCTCATTGTTATCTGGCCACTCATACAATATTGCCCGACTTTCTTCCGCTCTTATCAAACTACTGCAAGTGAAGGAGGCTTAGGGTTCAAGACTTCAAGGATTCGTTCGCTACTTACACAGCTTGCATTGTACTCTGATTAACCTTTTGAGCTGTCTTTCTTATCGAGATTTGAAAGTACACATAGGAGTAGTTCTTAAGTCCATGACTTATAATTTATCAAAGTCGTTGCGAAAACATCGAGGTCACCTCTGCAACGTCAACCACTGCATGAGGAATAGAATCGTTCGGGTGATCAGGGGATGCCTGTGTTGACCTTCAAACGTGCACGTTGAGACTTCATCATGCATGTCGTCGTTTACTAGTTTTAATGTAAGTATAACGCTAGAGCCTGATCACAAAAGATATATAAAACCCTGGGTTACATTATTATATTTGTGATCTCGTGATCTTTTGATTTTCGTGTCACCAACTAGCTGTGCATGTTTCACAGTGATGGAGAGAATGGTCAAATGCAGAGTCATGAGCATGCATTAGAGTATATATATTGTAGTATGCATGCATGTTTTTGCAAGTCTTCCGACGGAAACAATTTATCCTAAGCAAAAGACAAGAAAAGGTTTATATGTTCATTTAGGAGATCATAATCTTTTTGAAACTATGACCAATCTACATTTTGTTCTCATGTCGGGTGAAATGGAGTATACGTATTAGAGCTTGGAAGTTGCTAGTACTATTCTTTTACGTATAGGGTCTTTGTCCAGCAACACAATATATATCGAGACAAAACATACAAATAATTTTTATGGAACTACAATCAGCTATCAGCTATGTATGACCCTAAATTATAAGTCACTTTGACTTTTCTGGTACATCTATTTTATTATGAAGATATAATAATATGTCTAAATACATAGCAAAATGGATGAAAAAAAAAATCAAACCGACTTATAATATGAAATGGAGGGAGTACAAAGCATTACGGTCACTAAAATATTTCATACATTTAGTATCAGTCCAGGTCTGAAAATCGGCAATCACGACTGGATGGATAACTTCACTGTATATCGAGACAAAGAATGCAAACAAGTGGACTACTTAAACCGGAGCAACAAGCAGCTTTAGTTTCAATGGGCCTTCCAAACACCGATGAATGCTAAAAATTTGTGCCATCCATTATCTTATCTATATGGAGATGAGACTTAGCTGACCACCATCTAGAGAGAGCGTGACAAGTGCCTCCATCACCTTGCCACTTGCATGTACTTTATGGTCAAGTCAAGAAGCTCCATTAATTCCAGTGGATTTTAAAAGCCTCCACTTGGTCTCCTATTGAAATACCACTACCATACGTGCATGCTATGAAGGTAAAGAAACACTTCATGGCCTCAAGCACTATAAATACCCATGCAGCATTCACTGGGAACTCATCACAACTCAAGCACTCTATAGTGTTGGCTCACAATGGTAGGCACAAAGCTAATATCACTGGGGCTCATTGTCCTCATGAGCATGGGATTAGCCAATGCTGTTAGGGTGGCTAGATACTCTAGTGCTGATGGGACTGGCACTGGACAGGGAGGGGGTGGCGGATATGTAAATGGTGGGGGATCAGGGTCAGGGTCTGGCGCCGGATCAGGTGATAGTGGTCCTTATGGTACACATGCAAGTGCTGGAGGGGGCGGTGGAGGTGGTGGGACTAGCCAATACGATGGGTCTGGATATGGTTCAGGGTCGGGGTCAGGGTCAGGGTCTAGTACATATAGTCAAGGAGGGTATTCTGGCTATGGAGAGTCTTCTAATGCTGGTGGTGACGGTGGGGGTGGTGGTGGAGGACAAGCCGGAGGTGCTTGGAATTCCAAAGCTCAAGGATCTGGTAGCGGCACCGGTTCTGGCTCTAGCTATGCTAACAGGGATTGGTATGGTTCAAGTGATGCGGGTGCAAGTGCTAACGGCAATGGTGGTGGAACAGGAAATAGTGAAAATGGTGGCGGTGGCGGTGGTTCTGGTGCCGGAACTGGATATGGCAATGCCTACCCATAAATTCCATATAAGCCAATCTAAAGTTGGAGCCCATCGTCGTCCTTCCATCTTTGAAGTCGTAGAGTTATTTGTTTTCTTTGTCCCTTTGTTACACTTTTGTTAGTATTAAATTAATAAAGGGTCCAACTGTTCTAGCAACAGTAGCAGTCTTGTAATGTCCTTATATGAAGATGTTGTAATCATGTATGTTTGTGAAAGCAAAAAAATAACTTGTCCATCGCATGTGGCCACTATATCTAAAAGAAAATCTTACGTTGTCTTTGGAATGATTAAGTTGAGACGCCTACACCGTGCATGCTCACATGGTTCTTAAAATAGTATATAACGATGAACTTCCTAGAGTAGTTTATATCACTTACGACGATAACTCGAACTGGGTCAATCCAGCCTAGAACATAATTAGCAAGAACTGCTGCCACAAGCCCATTTATGTCAGTGATAACTTTTTTTAAAAAAAAAAGTGATCCTGTTCATAGGGCTTCACTATTTCATCCTCTATCCTGAAACAAAACTTATACAGCTGTACTTAATCAAACTGTCTTAAGTTTGCGAAAGGGTTGTAGCCTAGTGGTTATAAAATTAAAGCCTCGGTAGCACCTCAGATTCGGGCCAACCAAATGAGAACTGATTTCTTGTGCATCCTCAAATACAACAACATTTTTGCATTCGAGGCACGGACAACATATGTACTTCGTCTTCTGTCTGCATGCATGCCTACTAGCGGCATCAATAAACTTACCAACCTCCAAAAGGTATGATGGGTCTAATCTTGAAAAGATGTACATCCATAATGATCCTTCCATCTTCTGCTGTACAAAAATTATAATGGTAATGTATAATTAAATTGATGAGATACTACCATTATTCTCTCTATAATTCTACCATTTCTCTCTCCCCCGTGAAACCCTAAGTCTAATTTTGAATCAATTTTATAATGGAGAATCAACTATGAGAGGTGGAAAACTAATCCAAACCTTGTAACACACCATGCATTGAAACCCTAAACAAAAATCTACTACCATTCTCTCTCTCTCAAATCACAAGCATGAAACTCTCTCTCTAGCTAGATCTAGTTTTGGCTCAAAGTGAGAAGCACTAATGCAAAAAGAGCTATGAGAGGTATTAACTAACCTTCTTAAGAAATGAAGAGCAAAACCTCCCCCCTGTATTTTGTGGTTTTTGGACCTCCAAGTTTGCCACAAATGGAAGGAGGCTCGGCTGAACAGTGCTGGTCAGGGGAGGAAGAAGCAATACTTATAGCAGATGTATTATAGGCGGTTTACATAAAAAACCGCCACTATAAAACATAATCAAAGGTAGTTCCCATAAGATAACCGCCAGTGCTAATGTCCGTTTACACCGACTGTTTATGTAACCAAGCCGCCAGTGTAAATGGGCTTACACTGGCAGTTGCTAATGCAAACCGCTAGTGTAAATAGGCCATTAACACTGGCGGTTTTCTTATATGCCGCCAGTTTAAAGGTTTTTACATAGGCAGTCCTTTAGGCTGGCCCACACATTTCGTTGTTCTGGCGCCACCTCTTTCCGAACCGCCAGTGAAAAAAAAGTGTGGCGCCAAGAGAAATCTCAAGTGTACTAGTGTGGGTTCCACTCCCCGTGGGAGCGAATATTTCAGGATTTAACGGCATTGTGCTTTCAGTGCTTGGCGACGTTTTCGTTGACAGCGAGGCGCATGTGGTGACTTTGTCAATCTCGATGATTTGCCAGCCCAATCTTCGAAGATGCTTATAAGCGTAGGGTTTGCATATGTGCGTTCATAGGGGTGAGTGTGTGTGCATACTGTGTAATCGAAAAAAACTATCTTAAGTTTGACTAACTTTATATATAAAAAGAATAATATCATCTCTATGGTACCAAACAAAGATATTATGAAAATATATATCATTGTACGTATATATAGTAATAATACTAATTTCTATTATAAATATTAGTGCTCTTTTCAATACATTCTATCAATTTCAAAATAGTTTGACTTAGAACAATACTAGAAATTGATTTCTTTTAGAATAGAAATAGTACGCAACTTATTCCACTACAGTTAGCTTCTTCCTCTTGTCCACCATTATGCATTACTCTGATACGCCCTCCCTCCCCAGCGACTGACCACCCCCTGTCCTGTTGCATCCATCTCCAATAGCTCACCTGCCTAACACTCTCCTACCACTCCACCCTCCATGTAAAATCCAAAACACGGCGAAGCCAGCCTTAAATATCATATCGGTCAACTAAACTATATTGTACACTGAACCTTGAATCAAATAGTAATTTACTAAATTAAGATTTTCTGAATTTTGTAGGAGTCGACTGACCCCAACAAAATTCATGAACCACATGCTAATATAAAAAACCCTAAGTATAAATTATGTAGCTGGCTTTATGTTAAGCATCTGTGTAGGCAAAAAGGCTCAAACAGTTCAGCCTAGTTTGGTGGTCGATGTTTTCTGCATTCGTTCATTGTGCTTCTTGGCTCGACATTCTTCTCCCTTGGTTGCGTGCCTTGTAGGAGGATCACACAGAAGGGAGTGAAAGAGGCCATATCTGCTATCTTTAGGTCATTGTACTCATCTTGTTATTCACATATGGATCATGGATGGATGTACTGTTTGGAGCCCATGTCTGCTTGATTCGTAGAAGGCACCAAGTCTTTTTGTGGAGGCCACCAAGGCGTGCAACACAAATAATGTAATGGATACATATACTGCACATGTGTCGGTTGCAAAAGTCAGAAGTAGTTTCAAAACATCGAGCCAGTCTGTTGTCATCTACAGCTTAAGGGGTTCATGGAAACTATGGTTTGGAATAAGCATGGGGAAGATGGTGACAACTTACTTCAAGAAGCCTCTCTCGGGGTGTTGGTTTGAGCCAGCAGTGATGCTAAGTTTCTGGATCCAAGGCTTACGACCCAGCAATGTTAAGTAACCACTGCCAGCTCAAGCACAACTGGCAGTGATTGTGCATTCTAGCATAGTGAGACAATGGTTGATATACAATATTGCCCTTAGAAAATTATGGTTGTTGCATGCATCACCCTTAGATGATGGCTTATTTTGAGATTACATAGTACAATGTAGACACTCACAACGCATACATAAACTCACCCCTATGAACACGCATGCAAATGCTACCCATATGAGCACCTTCAAAGACTAGGCTGACAAATACTTGAGACGAGACTAATGAAGTCACCGACGAGACTAATGAAGTCACCACAGGTGTCTTGCTGTCGACGGGAATGTCGCCTACCACTGAAAGCTCAATTCCGGTAAATCCTGGCATATTCGCTCCCACAGGACCTCATGTGATGGCTTGACTTTGTTGCTGTTGCTATCATGCGTTTTTAAAACTCCTTTGTGCTTTGCTTTAAAAACCGGGCCATATGTTGACAAGAAAAAGGTCAAAGGAGGCTACATTAGGGCATGCGAATCTAATACAAACAAAAATGGTCAAATTTGGACTAGATGGAAAAACCCATTTAAAATACCCTAGTCTGTGTGGCCCAGTACAAACCGGACTTCCTGTGCGGCCCTGTACAAACTGGCCCAGGCGGGTTTTGTCTGTCCGAATCCAATTGATCTTAAACTCGATCCAAACTCCCCCTATCTCATCGAAACTAGTACATCGCAACTTGAGAAGTTTTCCTACTAGGATAAGACTATCCCCTCTCTATATATTAGAGGATCATAGCCGATTAATGTTTACCATACACAATCGATAAAAAATCAATCTAGTACTCATTTTCTCTCCAACTTTAGCTCATTGAACCCCTGCTTTCCAGAGTCTCTCTCGACAAGATTCATTGGCGCTCTTGGCGGCCTTACCAATCCTAGAGCAACCTCATTGTGCTCCTTCCTGACAAGCACTAGTACAGAAATCTTAATGGAGGCGGGCGAAAATGCTTAATGGAGGCGGGCATTGCAACCACCTCCAATCAAAGGTCACGGTTAATCATGGCTTTATGGAGGCGGTTGCCCTACCCGCCACGGTTAATCATTTAATGGAGGCGGCGCCTTAAGGCGCCCCCGTTAATGATGATTAACGGAGGCGGTTTCCCTAACGTGCCCGCCTCCGTTATAGTTTTAACCGAGGTGGTCGCTATAACGAGACTGCCATAGATAAATGTTTAATGGTGGCAGTCTGTTGTTACTTGCCCGCCTCCGTTAATATTTCCCCATTTAAAAAAATAGCCTCGGCTATTTGATTTGAATTTGAATTTGAATTCTATTTTCACAAATCAAATACATAAAAGCAGAATCAAGACACATATAAACACGTATTAGGCATATCGAGCACAAACATATAACACATTCATTGGTGTCCTCCATCGTTAACCAACATCATTCAAAGTTATTACACACATGCATGATGTCAAATGTTTATACGTGAAACTAAGATCACCTCGCTATCTCCGCAACAAGTAATCCTTGATTTCTAACTTGGTGCTCTAGTTTGTGATCTTCTCGAACTTCGGATCAAGCGCTAACTCGCTTTTCTTGTTGAAGAACAGTCGCCCTTCATGCACGCACTCTGTGACAAACTTACATATGTCTGCTACTGTTAGTCTAAAGTGCTGGTCGACCTTCTCCCTTCGTCACCATCCTTGTGCTTTCTTGAGCTACGGCCAGCTGCTGTTGAATCTGGTGCACGTCCTTAGGTACTCGCAAACATAGAATCCACATAGAACTGAGCCATAGGGTTGTCTAGCAGGACATTCTTCTCCAGGTTGATGCCCAAGTTGACAAGATCCGTCTGTGACTTCAGACCATCCTTCATCTTTTTCTTGATGTCTAGCAGGACGCCGATCGTGCTTTCGAAGACATTCTTCTCCAGGTGCATGCAGTTGATGGCATGGGGTGTATCTAGTGTTTTCTAGTACGACACGTAGTTGAAGAAAATCGACTTCTTCTTGAAAGGAATGGCGACAGATGGTTCCTCCATCTTATCCCGCTTTCTCTTCCTTATCGTTGTCCCCTCTGTCTCTTTCTTCTTTTTTCCGAACTTGACCTCCATATCCTTGACCATGCCAAACACCTTTTCCCCGTACCTAGTCCGTTTTGGATCATCAAGTTGCGGCTCGGCCCGGTCGTCGAAGTATTTATTCATCGTATCCTTTCGGTACCTGTGCTTCCTGATGAGGAATCATTCGTGCCTTGTGTACACCATCTTGTTGGATCCCTTAAGGTAAGTGTAGCAGGTATCGTCGATGCAAACTACGCAGTCAGTCTTCCCTTTGATCTTCCCCAACAATGAAAAACGACCAGGGTAATCGGTGATGGTCACAAAGATTATGGCTTTTAGAGTTAACTTCTTCCTTAGGGACGCATCCATCATCTCGACCCCTTCTTCCCATGGTTTCTTCATGTCCTCCATGAGCGGCTCTTGGAACACACTATTTCATTGCCGGGCTACTTCGGTCCGAAAATAACCATGGTCAGCAGAAGGTACCTGCGCTTCTAACATAGCCAAGGAGGTAGGTTGTAGATGGTGAGAATGACCGGCCAAGTGCTGTGCGAGCTGCTAAGGTCACCGAACGGGTTCATCCCATCGGTACTCAATGTGACCTAATGTTCTGTGCCTCTTTGCCAAACTCTGAGAACCTGGCGTTGAAATCCTTCCACTGCTTGCCATCGGAAGGGTGCCATAGCATGCCATCATCCTTCGTGCGATCACCAGATGCATGCCAGGACATCTGCTTGGCATCCTTGGGGTTCCCGAATATAGCCATAGACGATCAATGACAGGTAGGTACCACATCGATAGTGCAGGACTTTTCCTCTGCATGTAACCCTCTTCTTCCTCGTCCTGTTGAGATGAGATCTGCTTCTTCTTCGCCCCCTTCTGCTTGGCCCCCTTCTTCTTCGGCCCACCCATGGCTCCATCGTCGTTTGCATCCACGCGACAACCGGCATTCCTCTTATATCGACTTGTGCCGCAGTGCGGACAGCTCTCCAACTTCTCATACTGCTTGCCCCTATAAAGGATATAGTGGTTAGGGCAGGCATCGAACTTTCTAAGTTTCATCGCCACTGGCCGGATCATCTTCTTCGCCTGATAGGTATTGGCAGGTACCTTGTTATCCTTGGGTATGTGTCAGCAAGGACACTTAAGAGCTCATTGAAGCTAGTGTCAGACCAACCATGCCGAGCCTTCAACATTAGCATCTGGAGGTTAAAACGCAGCGCCGTCCAATGCTTTGGACTATCCTTATAGAGCGGGTCAATTGTCGCCTGCTTCATCTCTCTAAAATTCTCCAGCCACCTCGGGCTCCCAAACAAAATGTCATCTTCGTCGAGGCGGTTAGCTATTTCCTCCAAAAGCTTCACACCCTCTGGGTCCCTCACAATGGCCTCCTCAACACCATCCCCACCACCGTCGTCGTCAGTAGCCATGTCTTGGAATAAATCCTCCATCGTGATGTAATCACGAGCATTGTCGTCACTGGCTTCTGCTGCTGATGATGAGGCGGGTTGTCATCCTACATGCTCTGCATTGACTGTCCTTGACGATGACGAGTTCCCTCCAGATGCATCGCCAGTCGCATCTACTTTTTCGCCATGACAAGTCTAGACCATGTAATCCTTGACGAAACCAAACCTGATCAAGTGAGATTGCACCATGCTGTCTGCGTGGGCTGTCTTGCTCTTACAGTGAGAACACGGACATATGGTTGTTGTCCGATTCAGACTCTCACAGTGAGCTTTCGCAGCCACAACAAACTTCCTCACATGAACCAGGTACCGTGGTTCCATTCTCTTCACCCGGTACATCCATTCGGACCTGTTGTCCATACCTGCATCACAAAGCATAGATTATTACAAATAAATAGCCGCAGAGAAGAGAGAATAGATTTAGAGCTAAAGAAATAGTAGTTTTCTCTCTCCTCCATGTAAAGGTGGATCTAGATCTAGATCAAGATCTAGAGCCCCAAATGATGAAGAAGAGTGAAAAATTAGGTTTGGAGAGCATGTATCTACCTTTTGCGGTGTCCTCCTTCAACAAAACAAGAGCAAAATTTCTCCCCCTAAATTTTGCACAATTTTTAGGGTTTTGCAGCTCAAAACCCTAAAAATTAGAAGAGGAGCCGCGAGGAAGAAGAAGGGGGCGGCGGCATGGTACATTTATAGCCACAACAATAACAGAGGCGGGCAATGTAAGCAAAACCGCCTCCGTTAATCACATATTAACGGAGGCAGTTGTTTTACAATGGCAGCCTCGGTTAATGGAATAACGGAGGTGGTTGCTATAAGGCGACCGCCTCGGTTAATATCCATTAACCGAGGCTGTTGGGCAACGTTGACCACCTCCATTAATCTATTAACGGAGGCGGTAGCTGTAAGCCAACCACCTTGGTTAATGTGTGATTAACCGAAGGCGTCCGCCTCCGTTAAACCTTAACCGAGGCGGTCGCTCGGGAGGCCGGCCTGGCTCGGAACAATGGTGACGGGCAAAAATGGTGCCCGCCTCCATTCGAAAAAGGGTGACGCCGCCAAAAATAAATTTTGTACTAGTGACGGCACCCAAAATAAATTTTGGATGCTACCATTGTCTTCCTGGAGCAGCGCGACATTCATATAAATTCACTAGTCGGTCTACAAAACATCGACACAAATGCTACCCTTATGAGCACCTACAAAGACTGGGCCGACAAATCCTCGAGACGATACTGACGAAGTCACCACAGGCATCTCGTTGTCGATGGGAATGTCGCCTACCACTGAAAGGTCTAAGGCGGTTGCATTAGGGCCTGCAAATGAAATACAAACAAAACGATCACATTTGGATAAATTGGGACTAGATGGAAAACCCCATTTAGAAATACCCTTGTCTGTGTGGCCCTGTACAAACCGTCCCAGGCGGGTTTTGTCTGTCCGAATCCAATTGATCTTAAACTCGATCCAAACTCCTCCGATATCATCGAAACTAGTACATCGCAACTTGGGAAGTTTTCCTACTAGGATAAGACCATCCCCTCTTTATATATTAGAGGATCAAAGCCAATTAATGTTTACCATACATAATCGATAAAAAATCAATCTACAACTTATTTTCTCTCCAACTTTAGCTCATTGAACCCCTGCTTTCCAGAGTATCTCTCGACAATTCTTGGAGGCCTTACTGATCCTAGAGCAACCTCATTGTGCTCCTTCCTGACGAGGTCATCTTGGGAGGTGTTCGTGAGCTTTTTCGACGAAGAACCGACGTCTACATCACACGGTAGACACACTGGTTGGCCTTGCTGTTTGAACCCCTTTCTGTTGCGTGCTAGGCCATGTGCCGCCTCGAACGTCCTAGCACGTGCTAGTGTGGACCCGAATCAACATCAATGACGATATCTTGCATATCGCACTCCTAATGAGGCTCCTCTAGCGATGTGGCTTGCATATCGTGCTCATCACTGGGGGGCATCAGGGAAAGTGTTCATGTGCAATCATGCTGTTCAGCAACAGTCCAAAAAGTTGGCTAGGCTGATTTTAGCCTGCCTCTACTAAGCATTCTAGCTCTTTGCTGGTGTGTGACCTAATAAGCGTCAACACACCAATGCACTCAAGTCATTAGGTGTCATCACGGTGTAATTAAGCAACTGCATTTGTGAAAAAAATATATAGTCAATCCTTGCATTCGAAGGAACAGACGGCTTTAAAATGCTTCTTTGTGTACTAATGCATTAGTATTGTTACATTAGCTAGTATGGCTGCGTAAGCATTTTTTCACAATATTATCCAACGGCTGTCAGAGACAATCTCGGCCTGACCTATCCAACTACTGCAAGTGGACGCTTACGGCTCAGGCCTTCAAGGATTATCCACTTTCAAATACAGCTTCCATTGTACTAATTAATTAACCTTGTGAGTCGTCTTTCTTATCGAGATCTCCAGGCACACATAGGAGTAGTTTTTAAGCCCATGCCCGAATTTGTCAAAGTTGTTGTGAAAACCTCGAGGTCACCTCTGCAGTGTCAACCACTGCAAGAGGAAGAGAATGGTTCGGGTGATCAGGGATGCCTGTGTGGATCTTCAAACATGCATGCTGGTCGTCCTTTACTAGTTTTACTATTAGTATATAATGCTAGGGCCTGATCACAAAAGATTTGTAAACCCTGGGTTACAACTATGGGTGATCTCGTTATCTTTTGGTCGTCGTGTCACCAGCTCTACATGTTTCACAAGTTGTTCAGTGAGGGCCGACCTAAAAGTTGGCTACGCTGATATTGGCCTGCCTCTATTGAGCATTCTAGCTCTTTGCAGCTATGTATGACCTAATTAGTGTCAACACACCGATGCACTTAAGGTCATTGGGTGTCATTAGGGTGTTTTTTTTTGCGATTACAGAGTACAACTCAGACACTCACAACGGACGTACACTCACCCCTATGAACACATGCATGCAAACCCTATCCGTATGAGCATCTTCGAAGATTGGGCCGGCAAATCCTCGAGATTGACCAAGTCACTACAGGCGCCTCGCAGTCGACGGGAACATCACGTACACTTAAAGCACAAACGCCATTAAATCCTGAAATATTCGCTACCACGGGGAGTCGAACCAAGGACCTAAGGTGCTACCGAGGCTCTTGTAACCACAAGGCTATGGGCCTTTTCGATTCACAGTTTAGTTAAGCAACTGACAAGGCATTTGTGGAGAAAAATATATAGCAGATCGATCCTTACGTTCGAAGGAAGAGACGGTTTTAATGTTTCCGTACATTTTCTTTTTGCGAGTATGTTTCCTTAAGTCAGTATTGTTACATAGCAGAATAGCTAGTATGGCTGTGCAAAAAATTTGTTCTCATTGTTATCTGGCCACTCATACAATATTGCCCGACTTTCTTCCGCTCTTATCAAACTACTGCAAGTGAAGGAGGCTTAGGGTTCAAGACTTCAAGGATTCGTTCGCTACTTACACAGCTTGCATTGTACTCTGATTAACCTTTTGAGCTGTCTTTCTTATCGAGATTTGAAAGTACACGTAGGAGTAGTTCTTAAGTCCATGACTTATAATTTATCAAAGTCGTTGCGAAAACATCGAGGTCACCTCTGCAACGTCAACCACTGCATGAGGAATAGAATCGTTCGGGTGATCAGGGGATGCCTGTGTTGACCTTCAAACGTGCACGTTGAGACTTCATCATGCATGTCGTCGTTTACTAGTTTTAATGTAAGTATAACGCTAGAGCCTGATCACAAAAGATATATAAAACCCTGGGTTACATTATTATATTTGTGATCTCGTGATCTTTTGATTTTCGTGTCACCAACTAGCTGTGCATGTTTCACAGTGATGGAGAGAATGGTCAAATGCAGAGTCATGAGCATGCATTAGAGTATATATATTGTAGTATGCATGCATGTTTTTGCAAGTCTTCCGACGGAAACAATTTATCCTAAGCAAAAGACAAGAAAAGGTTTATATGTTCATTTAGGAGATCATAATATTTTTGAAACTATGACCAATCTACATTTTGTTCTCATGTCGGGTGAAATGGAGTATACGTATTAGAGCTTGGAAGTTGCTAGTACTATTCTTTTACGTATAGGGTCTTTGTCCAGCAACACAATATATATCGAGACAAAACATACAAATAATTTTTATGGAACTACAATCAGCTATCAGCTATGTATGACCCTAAATTATAAGTCACTTTGACTTTTCTGGTACATCTATTTTATTATGAAGATATAATAATATGTCTAAATACATAGCAAAATGGATGAAAAAAAAATCAAACCGACTTATAATATGAAACGGAGGGAGTACAAAGCATTACGGTCACTAAAATATTTCATACATCTAGTATCAGTCCAGGTCTGAAAATCGGCAATCACGACTGGATGGATAACTTCACTGTATATCGAGACAAAGAATGCAAACAAGTGGACTACTTAAACCGGAGCAACAAGCAGCTTTAGTTTCAATGGGCCTTCCAAACACCGATGAATGCTAAAAATTTGTGCCATCCATTATCTTATCTATATGGAGATGAGACTTAGCTGACCACCATCTAGAGAGAGCGTGACAAGTGCCTCCATCACCTTGCCACTTGCATGTACTTTATGGTCAAGTCAAGAAGCTCCATTAATTCCAGTGGATTTTAAAAGCCTCCACTTGGTCTCCTATTGAAATACCACTACCATACGTGCATGCTATGAAGGTAAAGAAACACTTCATGGCCTCAAGCACTATAAATACCCATGCAGCATTCACTGGGAACTCATCACAACTCAAGCACTCTATAGTGTTGGCTCACAATGGTAGGCACAAAGCTAATATCACTGGGGCTCATTGTCCTCATGAGCATGGGATTAGCCAATGCTATTAGGGTGGCTAGATACTCTAGTGCTGATGGGACTGGCACTGGACAGGGACGGGGTGGCGGATATGTAAATGGTGGGGGATCAGGGTCAGGGTCTGGCGCCGGATCAGGTGATAGTGGTCCTTATGGTACCCATGCAAGTGCTGGAGGGGGCGGTGGAGGTGGTGGGACTAGCCAATACGATGGGTCTGGATATGGTTCAGGGTCGGGGTCAGGGTCAGGGTCTAGTACATATAGTCAAGGAGGGTATTCTGGCTATGGAGAGTCTTCTAATGCTGGTGGTGACGGTGGGGGTGGTGGTGGAGGACAAGCCGGAGGTGCTTGGAATTCCAATGCTCAAGGATCTGGTAGCGGCACCGGTTCTGGCTCTAGCTATGCTAACAGGGATTGGTATGGTTCAAGTGATGCGGGTGCAAGTGCTAACGGCAATGGTGGTGGAACAGGAAATAGTGAAAATGGTGGCGGTGGCGGTGGTTCTGGTGCCGGGAACTGGATATGGCAATGCCTACCCATAAATTCCATATAAGCCAATCTAAAGTTGGAGCCCATCGTCGTCCTTCCATCTTTGAAGTCGTAGAGTTATTTGTTTTCTTTGTCCCTTTGTTACACTTTTGTTAGTATTAAATTAATAAAGGGTCCAACTGTTCTAGCAACAGTAGCAGTCTTGTAATGTCCTTATATGAAGATGTTGTAATCATGTATGTTTGTGAAAGCAAAAAAATAACTTGTCCATCGCATGTGGCCACTATATCTAAAAGAAAATCTTACGTTGTCTTTGGAATGATTAAGTTGAGACGCCTACACCGTGCATGCTCACATGGTTCTTAAAATAGTATATAACGATGAACTTCCTAGAGTAGTTTATATCACTTACGACGATAACTCGAACTGGGTCAATCCAGCCTAGAACATAATTAGCAAGAACTGCTGCCACAAGCCCATTTATGTCAGTGATAACTTTTTTAAAAAAAAAAAGTGATCCTGTTCATAGGGCTTCACTATTTCATCCTCTATCCTGAAACAAAACTTATACAGCTGTACTTAATCAAACTGTCTTAAGTTTGCGAAAGGGTTGTAGCCTAGTGGTTATAAAATTAAAGCCTCGGTAGCACCTCAGATTCGGGCCAACCAAATGAGAACTGATTTCTTGTGCATCCTCAAATACAGCAACATTTTTGCATTCGAGGCACGGACAACATATGTACTTCGTCTTCTGTCTGCATGCATGCCTACTAGCGGCATCAATAAACTTACCAACCTCCAAAAGGTATGATGGGTCTAATCTTGAAAAGATGTACATCCATAATGATCTTTCCATCTTCTGCTGTACAAAAATTATAATGGTAATGTGTAATTAAATGGGTACGTTTAAAATTATTTGATTAAAATTAAAATTATTGTAATTATTTGAATAAACTAAAAATTATTGTAATTTCAAACAATCTAGTTCAGTGAATAAACTATATTGTTTAACATGTTTTGCGCAATATTTCTCTAGCTAGATCTAGTTTTAACAATATTTAACATTTTTTTGATAACATATTTTAACTCCCACATAATTTATAACAATCATGATTGATGAGATACTACCATTATTCTCTCTATAATTCTACCATTTCTCTCTCCCCCATGAAACCCTAAGTCTAATTTTGAATCAAATTTATAATGGAGAATCAACTATGAGAGGTGGAAAACTAATCCAAACCTTGTAACACACCATGCATTGAAACCCTAAACAAAAATCTACTACCATTCTCTCTCTCTCTCTCAAATCACAAGCATGAAACTCTCTCTCTCTAGCTAGATCTAGTTTTGGCTCAAAGTGAGAAGCACTAATGCAAAAAGAGCTATGAGAGGCATTAACTAACCTTCTTAAGCCACCTCCTCTGAAGAAATGAAGATCAAACCCCCCCCTGTATTTTGCGATTTTTGGACCTCCAAGTTTGCCACAAATGGAAGGAGCCTCGGTTCAATAGTGCTGGTCAGGGGAGGAAGAAGCCGTACTTATAGCAGATGTATTATAAGCGGTTTACATAAAAAACCGCCACTATAAAACATAATCAAAGGTGGTTCCCATAAGATAACCGCCAGTGTTAATGTCCATTTACACCGACTGTTTATGTAACCAACACGCCAGTGTAAATGGGCTTTACACTAGCGGTTGCTAATGCAAACCGCTAGTGTAAATAGGCCGTTAACACTGGTGGTTTCTTACATGCCGCCAGTGTAAAGGTTTTTACACAGGCGGTCCTTTAGGCTGGCCCACACATTTCGTTGTACTGGCGCCACCTCTTTCCGAACCGCCAGTGAAAAAAAAAGTGTGGCACCAAGAGAAATCTCAAGTGTACCAGTGTGGGTTCCACTCCCCGTGGGAGCGAATATTTCAGGATTTAACGGCGTTGTGCTTTCAGTGCTAGGCGACGTTCCCGTTGATAGCGAGGCGCATGTGGTGACTTCGTCAATCTCGAGGATTTGCCAGCCCAATCTTCGAAGATGCTTATAAGCGTAGGGTTTGCATATGTGCGTTCATAGGGGTGAGTGCGTGTGCGTACTGCATAATCGAAAAAAACTATCTTCAATTTGACTAACTTTATATATAAAAAGAATAATATCATCTCTATGGTACCAAACAAAGATATTATGAAAATATATTTCATTGTACGTATATATAGTAATAATACTAATTTCTGTTATAAATATTAGTGCTCTTTTCAATACATTCTATCAATTTCAAAATAGTTTGGCTTAGAACAAAACTAGAAATTGATTTCTCTTAGAATAGAAATAGTACGCAACATATTCTACTACAGTTAGCTTCTTCCTCTTGTCCACCATTATGCATTACTCTGATACGCCCTCCCTCCCCAGCGACTGGCCACCCCCTGTCCTGTTGCATCCATCTCCAATAGATCACCGGCCTAACACTCTCCTACCACTCCACCCTCCATGTAAAATCCAAAACACGGCGAAGCCAGCCTTAAATATCATATCGGTCAACTAAACTATATTGTACACTGAACCTTGAATCAAATAGTAATTTACTAAATTAAGATTTTCTGAATTTTGTAGGAGTCGACTGACCCCAACAAAATTCATGAACCACATGCTAATATAAAAACCCTAAGTATAAATTATGTAGCAGGCTTTATGTTAAGCATCTGTGTAGCGAAAAAGGTTCAAACAATGCAGCCTAGTTTGGTGTTCGATGTTTTCTGCATTCGTTCATTGTGCTTCTTGGCTCGACATTCTTCTCCCATGGTTGCGTGCCTTGTAGGAGGATCACACAGAAGGGAGTGAAAGAGGCCATATCTGCTATCTTTAGGTCATTGTACTCATCTTGTTATTCACATATGGATCATGGATGGATGTACTGTTTGGAGCCCATGTCTGCTTGATTCGTAGAAGGCACCGAGTCTTTTTGTGGAGGCCACCAAGGCGTGCAACACAAATAATGTAATGGATACATATACTGCACATGTGTCGGTTGCAAAAGTCAGAAGTAGTTTCAAAACATCGAGCCAGTCTGTTGTCATCTACTGCTTAAGGGGTTCATGGAAACTATGGTTTGGAATAAGCATGGGGAAGATGGTGACAACTTACTTCAAGAAGCCTCTCTCGAGTGTTGGTTTGAGCCAGCAGTGATGCTAAGTTTCTAGATCCTAGGCTTACGACCCGGCAATGTTAAATAACCACTGCCAGCTCAAGCACAACTGGCAGTGATTGTGCATTCTAGCGTAGTGAGACAATGGTTGATATACAATATTGCCCTTAGAAAAATTATGGTTGTTGCATGCATCACCCTTAGATGATGGCTTATTTTGAGATTACATAGTACAAGGTAGACACTCACAACGCACGCAAACTCACCCCAATGAACACGCACGCAAACGCTACCCATATGAGCACCTTCAAAGACTGGGCCAACAAATACTTGAGACGAGACTAATGAAGTCACCACAGGCGTCTCGCTGTCGACGGGAATGTCGCCTACCACTAAAAGCTCAATGCCGGTAAATCCTGGCATATTCGCTCCCACAGGACCTCATGTAATGGCTTGACTTTGTTGCTGTTGCTATCATGGGTTTTTAATACTCCTTTGTGCTTCGCTCTAAAAACCAGGCCATATGTTGACAGTAAAAAAGGTCAAAGGAGGCTACATTAGGGCATGCGAATCAAATACAAACAAAAACGATCAAATTTGGACAAATTTGGACTAGATGGAAAAACCCATTTAAAATACCCTAGTCTGTGTGGCCCAGTACAAACCGGACTTACTGTGCGGCCCTGTACAAACCGGCCCAGGCGGGCTTTGTCTGTCCGAATCCAATTGATCTTAAACTCGATCCAAACTCCCTCTATCTCATTGAAACTAGTACATCGCAACTTGAGAAGTTTTCCTACTAGGATAAGACCATCCCCTCTCTATATATTAGAGGATCATAGCCGATTAATGTTTACCATACACAATCGATAAAAAATCAATCTACTACTCATTTTCTCTCCAACTTTAGCTCAGTGAACCCCAGCTTTCCAGAGTCTCTCTCGACAAGATTCATTGGCGCTCTTGGCGGCCTTACCAATCCTAGAGCAACCTCATAGTGGTCCTTCCTGACAAGCACTAGTACAGAAATCGTAATGGAGGCGGGCGAAAATGCTTAATGGAGGCGGGCATTGCAACCGCCTCCAATCAAAGGTCACGGTTAATCGTGGCTTTACGGAGGCGGTTGCCCTACCCGCCACGGTTAATCGTTTAATGCTCATGGTTAATCAAAGGTCTAGCAACAGTAGCAGTCTCGTAAGGTCCTTATACGAAGATGTTGTAGTCATGTCTGTTTCTGAAATGAAAAAATAACTTGTCCATCCTGTGGCCACTATATCTAAAAAAAATCTCACGTTCTCTTTGGAGTGATTAAGTTGAGACGCCTGCACCATACATGTTCACATGGTTATTAAAAAGTATATACCAATGAAATTCCTAGAGTTGTTTATATCACTTACGACCATAACTCCAACTGGGTCAATCCAGCTTAGAACATAATTAACAAGAACTGCTGCCACAAGCCCATTTATGTCGGTGATAATTTTTTTTTTAAAAAAGTGATCCTGTGCATAGGGCCTCACTATTTCACCCTCTTTCCTGAAACAAAACTTCTAGAACTGTACTTAGTTAAACTGTCTTAAGTTTGACTAACTTTATAAAAAGAATAATATCATCCCTAAGCTTGAAAATAAGTATATTATGAAAATATATTTTGTAGCACCCGGTTTTAAGAACAAAACCAGATACGCACCATATGTGAGCCCAGGAAGTCAAATCTCACATATAACTATAAATAAGGGTAATATCAATAGACAATGCTCAATAAATAATGTACTTAGTATAAAGAATATAACCTTAGATAGCAAACAGCGAAAAGACAACTTCGATCTTCGGATGAAGACTCCAATTCCACAGGGACAACTGACTGGTTGATTATAATCTTAATTCCTCCAAACTCTAGCAATCTAGTACCCATCCAGAAATTTTATCAAAATAATTGAAAAATAAAGCAAGCGTAAGTATATGTCGTACTCAACAAATATATCATGGGGTTCATGAGGCTCAAAAGGCTGACACTGGTTTAACTATGATTAGCTTTTAATGAGTCACGATTTTAGCAATTGAGTAGCCACAAGTTTATCCACAAGCCCACGTAAACACATGATCAGATAAACATGAATAATGAATAGCATAAACAGTAATCATTAGTGAGCATCTTCAACATCAGTATCATCAGTGTTCATCATCTATTCCGTAAGGGTTCCAAGGCCGCTAGGTTTCCCCATCAATAAGCATCAACTCCCCTCCAAGGAGTGACAAACCAAAGGTCAAGAAACCAAAATGCACTCAACCTGGCAGGTAAAGGTCATACCTGTCGGAGCCCCTCTTATGCCATAAAGGTAACCACTAACATATTAGAAAAGGTCCTCATACTTGACTAAAGCCAGAGCCATGTAGCTCTCACAGTTGTACTGTAAGTGCCGGATAATCACTTACAGATAAGTCCTTAGGGAGAGAAATCTAGAGCACCATAAAATAGCCCAATGCTCTAGCCTCCTTGTTCCATGTTGCTAAAAACATCTTTTAATGTTTGTTGCATATACCATTAGTCAAGTTACAAGATCATGGTCTTTAATTGTGCACTAGCATCGTACTACCCAATGCAATAACCCAAAGGTGTCAAGGAATCCAGGATATCAAATAGCTAGGAAAATTACTATGGTTGCCAAGGTAGACACATGCATATGATTAAAACGATATTATGGTGAATAGGACAACAAGGATGATCCCATACTATACTTGCCTTAAACTCATATCCTTCTTCTATTGAATTGTAACCTCCAAAGCACTTCTTCTGGATCACCACCTTCTTTTATATCCCCAACGCAAAGCTCACCGACTGGACATGATCATAAAGCACCACACAAGCATCCAAGCAATCATACATGAAGCAAACAATAGTTCTAAATTAGAACCGTACACCAAACATAAAATCAGGATGAAAAGTTTGTAAAATGAATCTACGTCTCCCTACGAACACACAGACGTGAAAAGCACTCTAATCAGAGCTATAACGAAGAAGTTATACATTAAACAAGATTTTCTTTAATAAAATAATAGATTAAATCTAACCTCAAATTTTAGAAGTTGAAAATATATTTAACACTAGGATGAACATGTAAATTACGCCATTACGAATCTAACGCAACTTGAACGGATCAAATCGGAGTTAAAACAGAGAAGTTATGGCCTAAATAAAATAGTGGCAAAACTGTAAATAGATGAAACATATTTTAGATCTATCCAAAGAAAAAGACATATTCTGGAAAAATGCTATGGACTACGGGTTCTATACTAGAAAAGGGCAGGGGCTCTTTTGCAAAATAGACATAGCTGACTTCGTTGACCGGTATTGACCGGAGTCAATAACCAATCTGAGCCGTAGATCATGATTTGAACGGTGGGAAACAGAAGGGAGGGAGATGGGGATCGGCACAGGGTCAGCACAGTACGGCGCCATCGCCGACAACGGATAAACCTCGCCGGGTTTGGCGTTATGACGATTCTGGGCTTAATCGGCCAAATCAAGTACACAGGGAGGAAGAGGAGATGACTACGATCTCGGTTATGGGTTCCGAGACGGCAGCGAGCAAGCAAAGGCGAGCAGAGGCTCAGGACAGTGGACGGAGGGGCTCTGCAAAGTCCAACGGCACAAAGCGAGCAAAAGAGAGGGAGGAAAAGAGGGAAAACAGAACCGGGACCTTCTCTGGCGCTTGGTGAAGCTCGGCAAGAGGCTTACCGTGGTGGTGACGTGGCGAATCGGCGGCGCGGCATTAGGCGGGGGAAGCTAGGGTTCAGTGCGTAGCATGCTTGGGGCAAGGCGGTTATAGGTGCTTGGGGGTATGGCAGCGGCTCAGGGTGGCTATTTAAGAGTGCCGCTAGCGTGGAGGCCACGCCGAGGAGGACGGGGCGGAGACGGACTCAGCGGCCTCGGAGTCTGGCCTGGCTACACGAGGTAGGAGAAGGGCCTGACATGCGGGCCCTGGCATGTCAGCGACCGAGAGAGGAGAGGAGACGCGCGGTGCGCTGCCACGGCCAAAGCTGGGCCTGTGGGCGAGATTGGGCCTACGGTCGGGAGAGAGAAAGAGAGGAAGGGGAGAGCGCTTGGGCCAGCTCAGAGGCAGCCCATGCGGGTGAGGGAGGGTGGAGAGAGCATTAGGCTGGCTGACAGGGTGGGCTTGCTGGAAAGGGAGCCTGAGGGAGAGAAGCAGGCCGTGGGAGACGACAGATAGTGAGAGAGAGATCTGCTAGGCTGCTGGCTAGATTGAGAGCAGAGAGGTTTTCTATTTTCCTATTTTCATTTTCTATTTTAAAACCAATTTCAAATATAAACCAAATCGAATTTGAATATGGTTTAAAATACACTTTTTAATTCAAATAAAAATGAGCAATTTTGGTAAGTTTTCCAAAAATAAATTTTACAACTTTTTAAATTCTGTTATTTTTCTAATTTTCTTTTCCTTTATTTCAAAGTCATTTTCAAATTCATTTTCAAAAGCATTTTGAATTCATTTTGAATTTTGGATTCATTCACTCATTGCAATAAATCAAATGCACCGACATGTATGCATATCCATGTTGCTACTCCATATGATGAATTTTAATTTAATAAAATATTATTTTTCCTATATTTCATGTGCACAAAAATTCATAAATTAATCATTTTAAACCTATTTTCAAAATTGAAATTTTTAGGGTGTTACAATTCTACCCCCTTAAGATGAATCTCGTCCCCGAGATTCGCGGAGATGGCGACAAAAGAGATATGGGTATTTTGCCTTTGGATCTTTTTCACATCCTTGAGTAACTCCACCTTCTTGGTAAACCTTCCGCTTTACTTTGCATACCTTGAAACCCTACTCAAGCAACTTGCTCAACTAATTCCAAGATTTTAACAGGCACCTTGAACAACTCTCAGGTAACTCCAATCACTAGGCCACCTTTCCTTTTTAGTCCATACTATCAATTCTCTTTCCTAAAATATTCACCTTCCAACGAAGCATTTTTTACTTTCTTGTTCCAAAGTAGGTTCCATTACCAACTTTTAAACTTTAATAACTATAGATGCTCAGGTTAAGTTGCTCAACTCTCAAACACAATTCTAAATCTGTGGTGTCGTCCGAATCTTCTTAGAATAACTCTCTTTTGCTAAGGGTATCGACAACGACTTTTGCTTCTCCAAGTGATAGCACTTTTCCAAGTCATAAAACCTTGAAGGTTTCAATCCAACAACGATGTGACATTGATGTTGTCTGAGTCCACGTAGAACCAACTATAGATGTCTCATATATCCTTCCAAAGGTGTTTGTTCCTCTACATTGCCATCTAAAGACTCATCGTCTACTTTACTATCCTCACAACACACACCTTTTAATAGGTCATTCTCGTCTTCTTTAGGGGCAGGTTGAATACTCTCATACTTAATTCTTTCTCCTAACGGTGTTGTTAGTAGCACCAAAAGTTGAGCATACTAAATTACTCCTTTACAAGCTGATAACCATCCCTTTCCAAGGATAACATCAATATCCATTAACTCCAAAACTATAAGGTTTGCCTCAAAGTTCTTTCCTTTTATGTTAAGACTAACTTTTGGGCATATGCGGTTTGCCTTCTTTTTTTCTCCTAGAGAGTTAACTATTAGGGGTTTCCTCATCAAAAGCATAGTTATCTTATGTTCTTCCACATATTCCCTAGAGATGAATGAATGTGAAGCACTAGGGTCAAACAGCACCATAGCAGTGGCTGAGCTTACTGCAATCAAACCATAAAATGACCTCCTTGGCTCCATGAGTGGTAAACAGATCCACATTGTCCAACCTGCCTTGAATGTAGTTTTGCTTTAACTTATTGCCTTGCACCTGCTCCTTATGGACATTCTATTTTGGCTCCTACTGTTGTTGACTCTGGCTTTGATTACTCTCAGCAAACTTCTTAAGAGAGTTGTTATCATAATGTTCAATCTCACCACAATCATAACCTTCCTCACTGATAGGAATATTGGTCTTCATCAAGGTACTAATAGGAGGTGACAAACATGGCTCTTGAGAGTGGAAATGTTGTACTTCATAATTGGATTGTGGATACTGATCCTGATCTATACTCCCAAGCAGATTCATAGGGTGTGACTGATACTTTGGTTGTGTAGCAAAATGGAGACGAGTGTTTCTTAACCGGCGTTGAAGTTCAAGCTTTCTCTTCTTCTCTTTCATCTCTCGACGCTTGTTCTCAATTACAATTGCTTTCTCCACCAATGTTTGATAGTCGGCATACACAACGGTCATCAGCTGTAGTTGCAAACCATCATTCAGTCCTTTCAGAAAGTGTTTTTGCTTCTTAGCATCACTATCCACCTCTTTTGGAGCATAGCGTGACAATTGAGTGAACCGGTTACGATACTCACACACTGACATAGATCCTTGCTTCAAGTTGAGGAACTCATCTTGCTTATTCTTTAACTTGGCTACCCCCCTTAAGAAAAGATCAAACAGGGTAGCTTGCACCTTCTTCTAGATGGATTAACTAGCATAAGGGCATCTTGACATCCCAAAGAAACTCATGTGCAAAGGTGTGAACAGACAACTCAATTTCACTCGGGGGACAGGAAAATAGCAGCATAGTAAAACCACCATAACTCTCATTATGTTAATCCAATGAAGTTGTAGCTTATATCGTTGGAAAGCGGATGAAATTCCCTACAACTTCCTTATATAACACTTTCCAAATTCTGCAGTTTAGGTTGTCGAAAACAGTGCACAACAGAGACTGCTCCAGATTTCCGACAGCACATGTGTATCATCTTGTGATTTTCATAACTCCATAAAACAAATAGCTATCAAGGTGATTCTTGTGGTTTTAGAAAGATATCGAAGTCTACTATTGTCCAAAATTTTATCATGATTTTGGATCATCCAAAATCAGATATATAAGCTGAAGAGGACAGGCTGCTCCGAAAGGCAGAATAGGGAAAACAGAAGAAAACCATAACCCAACTATTTATTCCATTAATCCTTATACCTTAGGCCTATAAACTAAATGAAATTGTGGGAACACCCAACAAGATCATTACAATCATCCAAAACAAGAATAAACATAATGACAATTCAACAAAGCAATAAATGTGCACGTCTCAATCATTGACTTGACTTGCGATACTATCATTTTTATTACATGAAGGACATAAACTCCTATTCCTTAACCAAGGTGTGGCTGTGAGGGCATCTAGGGTAGCATCTTTTGCATGACCATGAGGGTGACACATCCTCCACTTCATTGATCTTGGATAGTGCGTGATGACTCATTCATTCGTCATCCTCATCAAATGCTTCTTTCGGGTTGGGCATCACTAGCACTTACTGGTGGCAACCCTATAGTGATCTGACTCTGGCCACTTCCATGGTATAATTGTTGATTCTTCCATGGGCAAAATTTAGCATAATGTCCTTCTTGTTGGCAACGATAACACACGATCTTAGCTGGACCTTTTGTGATGTCATACTCCTAGAATTGTTGCTTAGTGTGTTGTCAGCTTGCTGACTCTGAAGGTTCATCTTTGTTTGACTGGACCGCTTTTTAGCTCGCTTGATCGATCGGGGTTGAAACTCCTTATAGGTGATTGTCCACCCATCTATGCATACCTCATGTGATGCAGTCTTAGCTTGAGAACCTTCTAACTATTTAGAGTCTGAATTTGTCTGACAAGGGATTAGAGCTGGATGTGAAAAGGTAGTAAAGATCGAATGTTGATTGCTTCCCAATTTTGGCTCTAGTGAGTTTGCCTTCCCCTTCTTATCCATATTGGCTTCGCTGCTCGGGTTCACCTTGATTTCCCTCTTAGTAGACTTGTTTTAAGACAGAGAAAACCATAATGTTTGTAGCATTGACATTGATCCTAGCTACCAAGAGTCTTACTACCAATATCTTTATTGGACTTCATTTTCTTCCAAGCTTCTACCACTTGTCTCTTCACTGGTCCCTTTAGTATGTTGGTTTGACCTTGTGGCAAGCACTATTGAGAACTCCCATGTTGAGTCATTCCTTCTAGTACTTGTTGTTGCATAGCTACAAGCTTCTACTTGTCGAATGTAGTCAAGGACAACATAGCCTGGTCCTCCTGATCTCTAATGTTGGGAGTCTCCTCATTACGACCCATCTATTTAGACGAAGAGAGAGGAGTTAGAATAGAGACAAGATTTTATAACAGAACAGAGGCCGAAGTGAGCATATCTTTTAGAAAATAACAAGGTTGGAGAGAAAGCAAGAACTAAGCAAAGATGAGAGCATGCTAAAACGTCTGGTTCTAACTAGGCTTGCGTCCTACAGCCAGCATTGCTTTGATACCACTTTGTAGCACCTGGTTTTAAGAACAAAACTAGATACACACCATATGTGAGCCCAGGAAGTCCAATCTCACATATAGCTACAAATAAGGGTAATACCAATAGACAATGCTCAATATATAACGTACTTAGTATAAAGAATATGACATTAGATAGCAAGCAGCGAAAAGACAACTCCGATCATCAGATGAAGACTCCAATTCCACAGGGACAACTGACTGGTTGATCATAAGCCTAATTCCTCCAAACTCTAGCAATCTGGTACCCATCCGGGGTTTTTATCTAAATAATTGAAAAATAAAGCAAGCATAAGCACATGTCGTACTCAACAAATATATCATGGGGTTCATGAGGCTCAAAAGGCTGACACTGGTTTAACTGTGATTAGCTTTTAATGAGTCATGATTTTAGCAATTGAGTAGCAACAAGTTTATCCACAAGCCCACATCAACACTTGATCAGGTAAACATGAATAATGAATAGCATAAAAAGTAATCATTAGTGAGCATGTTTATCATCAGTATCATCAGTGTTCATCATCTATTTTGTAAGGGTTCCTAGGCCGCTCGTGACCATGAGCATGGCTGTTATAACAGTTTTACACTCGGCAGAGGTTGTACACTTTCACTGTGAGTCATGATTTACCCTTTTGCCCGAGGTCGCGAGCCTCTTAACCCACTACAAAGGAAGGTCGGTAGGGTTCACTATGAAGCCTTTCAAAGGTTTTTCTAACAAGTTAGGGTCGCTAGGTTTCCCAATCAATAATCATGAACTCCCCTCCAAGGAGTGACTGACAAAAGGTCAAGAAACCAAAATGCACTTAACCTGGCAGGCAAAGGTCATACTTGTCGGAGCCCCTCTTGCGCCATAAAGGTAACCACTGACAAGCTAGAAAAGGTCCTCAGACTTGACTAAAGCTAGAGCCATGTAGCCCTCATAGTTGTATTGTAAGTCCCGGATGTTCACTTACAGATAAGTTCTTAGGGAGAGGAATCTAGAGCACCATAAAATTGCCCAATGCTCTAGCCCCCTTGTTCCATATCGCTAAAAAGCATCTTTTAGTGTTTATTGCATATACCATTAGTCAAGTTACAAGATCATGGTTTTTAATTGAGCACTAGTATCCTACTACCAAATGCAATAACCCAATGGTGTCAAGGAATCCAGGATATCAATATAGCTAGGAAAATTACTACGGTTGCCAAGGTAGACACATGCATATGATTAGAATGATATTAAGGTAAATAGGACAACAAGGATGATCCCATGCTATACTTTCCTTAAACTCATATCCTTCTTCTATTGAATTGTAACCTCCAAAGGACTTTTTCTGGATCACCAACTTCTTTTATATCACCAATACAAAGCTCACCGACTAGACATGATCATAAAGCACAACACAAGCATCCATGCAATCATACATGAAGCAAACAATAGATCTAAATTAGAACAGTACACCAAACATAAAATCAAGATGAAAAAATTGTAAAACGAATCTACATCTCGCTACGAACACACAGACGCGAAAACCACTCTAATTAGAGCTATAACGAAGAACTTATGAATTAAACAAGATTTTCTTTATTAAAATAATTGATTAAATCTAACCTCAAATTTCAAAAGTTGAAAATATATTTAATAGTAGGATGAACATGTAAATTATGCAATTACAAATCTAACGCAACTTGAACGGATCAAATCGGAGTTAAAACAGAGAAGTTATGGCCGAAATAAAATAGTGGCAAAATTGTAAATAGATGAAAATGTATTTTGGATCTAACCGAAGGAAAACTACGCTTTCTAAAGAAAAAGGCGTATTCCGAAAATATGATATGGACTGCGGGTTCTATACTAGAAAAGGGCAGGGGCTCTTTTGCAAAATAGATAGCTGAATTCGTTGACCGGTATTGACCAAAGTCAATAACCAATCTGAGCCGTAGATCATGATTTGGATGGTGGGAAACAGAAGGGAGGGAGATGGGGATCGGCACAGGGTCAGCATGGTACGGCGCCATGGCCGACAACGGGTAAACCTTGCCGGGGTTCGGCGTTATGCCAATTCCGGGCTTAATCGGCCAAATCAAGTACACACGGAGGAAGAGGAGATGACTATGATCTCGGCTATGGGTTCAGAGACGGCAACGAGCAAGCAACGACGAGCAGAGGCTCGGGACAGCGGACGGCAGTGCTCTGCAAAGTCTGGCAGCACACAGCGAGCAAGAGAGAGGGAGAAAAAGAGGGAAAACGGAACCGGAACCTTCTTCGGCGCTTGGTGAAGCTCGACAAGAGGCTTACCGTGGTGGTGACGCGGCAAATCGGCGGCGCGGCGTGCGGCGGCGGAAGCTAGGGTTCGGCGTGTGGCGTGCTTGGGGCGAGGCGATTATAGGTGCTTCGGTGTATGGTAGCGGCTCGGGGCGGCTATTTAAGAGGGCCGCTGGCTTGAAGGCCATGCCAAGGAGGAGGACGGGATAGAGACGGACTCAGTGGCATCGAAGTCTGGCCTGGCTACGCGAGGTAAGAGAAGGGCCTAACATGCGGGCCTGGCATGTCACAGACCGAGAGAGGAGAGGAGATGCGCAGCGCGCTGCCATGGCCAAAGCTAGGCTTGTGGGTGAGATTGGGCCTACGGCCGGGAGAGAGAAAGAGAGGAAGGGGAGAGCTCTTGGGCCGGCTTAGAGGCCGCCCATGCTGGTGAGGGAGGGAGGAGAGAGCATTGGGCCAGCTGACAGGGTGGGCTCGCTGGAAAGGGAGCCTGAGGGAGAGAAGCAGGCCACGGGAGAGGAGAGAGAGTGAGAGAGAGAGAGATCTGCTGGGCTGCTGGGCCTTGAGAGGAGAGAGGTTTTCCATTTTCCTATTTTCTTTTCTATTTTAAAACCAATTTCAAATATAAACCAAATCAAATTTGAATATGGTTTAAAATACACTTTTCAATTCAAATAACATTGAGCAATTTTGGTAAGTTTTCTAAAAATAAATTTTACAACTTTTTAAATTCTTTTATTTCAAAGCCATTTTCAAATTCATTTTGAAAAGCATTTTGAATTCATTTTGAATTTTGGATTCAACCACTCTTTGCAATAAATCAAATGCACCGGCATGTATGCACATCCATGTTGCTACTCCTTATGATGAATTTTAATTTAATGAAAATATTCTTTTTTCTATATTTCATGTGCACAAAAATTCATAAATTAATCATTTTAAACCTATTTTCAAAATTAAAATTTTTAGGGTGTTACATATTTCATATATATCTAGTAATACTAATTTCTGTTGTAAATATTAGTGCTCTTTTCAATACATTCTATCAAACTTAGAACAGTTGACTAAGAACAATATTAGAAAATGACTAGAAAGACCAGCGCGGCGATTGCCGCGCCCAGCTTGGAGGAGGCCACAGCCCATTGGATTCTAAAGAGTACTCTAATTTTCTGGCTATGTTTAAAGGCACCAATTTGTACTTATAGTAAAGATCAGAGATTGTTAACAGAGATAATTCTTTTATTCGGAGTGAATTAGTTCGCATATGTTTTATCAGTATATAAGAGTATTTTGGAAGTATGGATTTCACTGAGATTCTTGTTTTTTTTCTGAACTGAGTGAACTTTGCTTTGAATGGGATGTAAGTGAAAGAACTCATCAATCAGAGTTTGCCATCTCAATTCACTGCTCTCTGAACAAACTGAGATAGTATGATCTTGTCGTCAGTGAAATAGATCTGAACATGGACTTAAGTAGTTTTCCATCAATTGGTATCTCTGTGGACGAATAGTCACTGCAAAGGACTGAATTGAAATCCAAAGGTAATCTCGAATAAACAGCAATGAGTCATAAAATAGGTTCCCTCTATTTACGTAGCTAGCAGTGAAGAAAGTTGTTGACATTTTTTGAGAGTGTCTTGAGTACTAATATGTATTTTCCAGAAACAGTTTATGCAAGAAAAGGCAGGACACATATACCGATATACCTTCTCCAGTTCAATATTGCTTACAAGAGTTGGGGTAGGTTCACATGTGCCATCTAAAGTTATTAGCTTATGATGCTTGAATACGCAAACAAAAATATTTGTGGTGTTCATCTGTACCGATTAAAAAACATTGGAAGTAACTTAAAATACTTGAAGAACAGAAGACAGCCTGACTGCACCAAGAGTAGCATGCCAGAAATACAGGCAAATGCGAAACAAAACCATATCATGGAAACAGGAAACATGAAGCTTTACTGATGATTGTTATGAGGACAGCACTATGAGTTCGAAGGCCAGTACAATACAACTAAGAATTGATGGGGCATCATAATGTGAAGGAGGGTCACCGAACAATATACATCAAAAACAAATACAATACATGAATGGCATCAAACAAACTTAGCTTATCACATAATTCATAGATCCAAAGGCCAGTGATCAATCAACTTTTGTAAGACAAAAGTAAGCCAAAACAACAATAAATAGTTCACTCAACAGAGCTACCAAACATTATGACAGTGTAAGCTGCTAGCTATGAACAGATGCAAGGAGAGATAAAGAGGTAAGATATGGTTCTAGGTGCTCACTCTCGACAGATCCAAAACGGATGGCGAACATCTCCTCCTTGAGCTCACCGTCGGCTAAGTCCAGCGCGTGCCACATGCACGACTTGTCGCTCCCCGCGTGCTCCTGCATCTTAGTCGTCGCCACCACTGTTCGAACAGAGAAAAGGGTTAAGCAATACTCTCCAATGTCAAAACCTATCCATATGACCGTGGAACTCAGGAGAAAGAACACTCTGTACTGGCATGTTGTCTTCCTCTACCGCTCCACATTTGCATTTAGTCTAGCAATCTCACTAAGCAGCCATCTGTATTCTGAAACACTCAATCATGGCAATGTAAGTAAGGATAGATTATTGGGTTTGCTACCATGGTATGCAAAATAGTATTTTACATAAATTTGATATGTTAATTCAGAGTATTTCAAGCCATGCAATACAATACCTTAGCAGTGAAATACACAAACCATCTCCAATCACAACTATGCCTAAATATATGGCATAGACTAACAAACAAAACAATTTCTCATCTTTAGCAGTACTGTAGGTAACAATACCTATAGGCTGTATACAAATCGGAGTGAGGGAGAGGAAGGCCTCACCTTGATGGCTGGCAGGGACTGTAGGGGGCGGTGTCGGCAGCGTAGTGCAGATCGATGACGAACGGTGGCTGCGGCTGGGGGACAGAGATCCAATGCCTCCTGCTGTTTGGCCATGCTCTTCTGTAACCTTCATCAGTGGCACCAGATCTGAGAGACTGTAAGAAAGAGAAGTGAAGATAGATAAAAAAAATTACAGCGCACCTCACCTGGACCGCTTCGTCGCTGAGACGTCAAGCTCCATCGCCACGCTAAGGACCCAAGTGCCACTGTGGATTCCGGCCATAGATCCCACTGCGCTCGCCGAAGCAAAAGAGACTGCTCCCTGACGCGTTGTATGGAGGAGTGATTACCAAGATGATTGGCGCAGATCTTAAGTGTCTTCGCCTGACGCATCACGAGGCGGACCTTGGCGGTCTCCTTGTGCTTGAGCAGCTTCACAGTGCCTGTTCCGCGCTCTTTCCACTGGTTCCCCTCCTTGTCGAACCGGTAGAGCTTCGCCTTCCTGCACAATCGCCGCACGTCGTCAGATCAACAAGACCTAGCCACCAAATCGTATTGGGGCGGATCGGGGAGGGGGAGGATCGAAGCGGTCGCGGATGACTTCACATGTCGAGGAGCACGTCCTCGTCCTCCTCTCCGGTGGTAACGGCGACCTCCTCCAGCTTTACGATGGGCGTGACCTGGGCGCCGGTGTCCTCGTCCTCGCCGGCCGCCGCGGCCTCCTCCTCCTCCTCCACTGGACGGTGTTCCGCCGGGTCGCCCATGGCGTTCGGCGCGGTGGTGTCGGCGGCTGCAGTAGAGCTCGGGGCCTGCGCTTGCTTGCTGCGCTCCTGCTACCGGTTGCTGCTGTCCGTGGCGGCCGCGGCCCGCTGGGCCCCACTCGCGTCGGCGCAGCGGCCACAAGGGCGCCGTCGCCTGGCACCCGCCGCCGCATCAGGAGGGAAAAAAAAGAGAGATAATCAAAGTTGGCCTGTATTTTGATTTGAGAAAAATCTGAGGAGGTTTTCGTAAAAATTGCTGAGAGTGTCTCTGGAGCGCGGGTTGATTTTCGATAAAGTGAAGGTCTTTTTTGCAAAAAAACCAGAGCCCATCCGTTCTGGACTGCGGGTTGATTTAGAAATAATATGAGGTGTTTTTTGCAAAATATTCTGAGAGTGCCTCTGGAGCGCGGGTTGATTTCCGAACAGTTAAAGGGGTTTTTCGTAAAATGACTGCGGCTCGCCCGATCTGGGCCGTCCGCGCGCCCGATCGAACGGCCGCGAAAAGCCGGTGACGTGGCACGCTGTCTGGCCGCGGTTTGGGCGCAGGTTTCATATAGAAAGATTTCTTTTAGAATGGAAATAGTACGCAACATATTCCACTACGGTTAGCTTCTTCCTCTTGTCCACCATTATGCACTACTCCCAGACGCCCTCCCTCCCCAGCGACCGGCCACCCCCTATCCTGTTGCATCCATCTCCAATAGCTCACCTGCCTACCCACTTTCCTGCCACTTCACCCTCCATGTCGTTACTTATTATAGTTGTAAAATCCATGGCAGGGCAAAGCCAGCCTTAAATATCATATTGGTCAGCTAAAATATATTGTACAGTGAACCTTGAATCTAATAGTAATTTACTAAATTAAGATTTTCTGAATTTTGTAGGAGTCAACTGACCCCAACAAAATTCAAGAACCACGTGCTAATATAAATACCCTAAGTATATATTATGTAGCAGGCTTTGTGTTAAGCATCTGTGTGTAGCCAAAAAGGCTCAAACAATGTAGCCTAGTTTGGTGGTCGATGCTTTCTGCATTCGTGCATCATGCTTCTTGGCTCTTACGAATGACTAATCAAGGAGACGGATCAATGTCCAGTTCTAATCAATTATTCGTCTTCCATCAGCGATCAGTCCATATCATCGTACTTTTTAAACAATACAGTATAGTTCACATTACTACTATTGGTTTATTCTAATGCATAATTTAGTTCTCATTTAGAGTGTTGCTCGAGACCTCTATATTCTTCAGGACCCCTAGCAGATTTCGATCGGGCAGGGCAACGGAGTGGATGAGGTGGCTCGATTGCGCCCCATGCATGGCTGCTCACCAGCTCGACATTCTTGCCCCTCGATTGCGTGCCTTGTAGGAGGATCACAGAGGAGTGAAAGAGGCCATATCTGCTATCTTTAGGTCATTGTACTCATCCTGTCCTGTTGCATCCATCTCCAATAGCTCACCAGCCTAACACTCTCCTACCACTCCACCCTCCATGTAAAATCCGTAACATGGCAAAGCCAACCTTAAATATCATATCGGTCAACTAAACTATATTGTACACTGAACCTTGAATCAAATAGTAATTTACTAAATTAAGATTTTCTGAATTTTGTAGGAGTCGACTGACCCCAACAAAATTCATGAACCACATGCTAATAAAAAACCCTAAGTATAAATTATGTAGCAGGCTTTATGTTAAACATCTGTGTAGCCAAAAAGGCTCAAACAACACAGCCTAGTTTGGTGGTCGATGTTTTCTGCATTCGTTCATCGTGCTTCTTGGCTCGACATTCTTCTCCCTCGGTTGCATGCCTTGTAGGAGGATCATATAGAAGGGAGAGAAAGAGGCCATATCTGCTATCTTTAGGTCATTGTACTCATCTTGTTATTCACATATGGATCATGGATGGATGTACACTTTGGAGCCCATGTCTGCTTGATTCGTAGAAGGCACCAAGTCTTTTGTGGAGGCCACCAAGGCGTGCAACACAAATAATGTACGGAATGATGAATACATAATTACATATACTGCACATGTGTCGGTTGCAAAAATCAGAAATAGTTTCAATACATCGAGCCAATCTATTGTCATCTGCTGGTAATGGGGTTCATGGAAAACTATGGTTTGGAATAAGCATGGGGAAGATGGTGACAACTTACTTCAAGAAGCCTCTCTTGGGTGGTTGTTTGAGCCGGCAGTGATGCTAAGTTTATGGATCCGAGGCTTACGACCCGGCAGTGATAAGTAATCATAGTCGAGTCAAGCACGACCGGCAGTGACTGTTCTGGCTTAGTAATACAATGGTTGATATATAATATTGGCCTTAGAACAAATATGGTTGTTGCATGCATCACCCTCAGCACAAAATAGCTGATGGCTTCACATCGTTGCTATTGCTATCATGTGTTTTGAAAACTCCTATGTGCTTCACTTTAAAAACAGGGGCATATGTTGACAGCCAAAAAGGTCAAAGGAGGTTGCATTAGGACTTGCGAATCAAATACAAACAAAAATGATCAAATTTGGACTAGATAGGCAAAACCCAATTAAAATTGCCCTAGGCTGTGTGGCCCTGTACAAACTGGCCTTCCCGCATGGCCCTGTACAAACCGGCCCAGGTCGGATTTGTCTGTCCGAATCCAATTCATCTTGAACTAGATCCAAACTCTCATGATCTCATGGAAACTAGTAGGCAACTTGGAAAGTTTTCCTACTGGGATAAGACCACCCCCCTCTCTATATATTAGAGGATCATAGCTGATTTGATGTTAAGCATACACAATCGATCAAAAATCAATCTACTACTCATTTTCTCCAACTTTAGCTCTTTCAACCCCTGCTGTCTAGCGTCTCTCTCGATAAGATTCATTCGTGTTCTTGATGGCCTTACCGATCCTAGAGCAACCTCGTCGTGCTCCTTCCCGACGAGGACATCTTGGGAGGTGTTTGCGAGCTTTTCCGATGAAGGACGGATGTCTACATCACTCGGCCAACTCGCTGGTCGGCCTCGCTGTTTGAACCCCTCTCCATTGTCACCATGTTCGCTTGATCGTATCAGCCATGCTTATCAGCCATGATATAGTGTTTTTCTCTCACAACAAAACAGCATCAGCCGCCTTATAAGCCACATAAACGATCAAGCGAACAGGGTGTGCGACCTCGGACATCCTAGCACGTGCTAGTGTTGACCTGAATCAACATCAATGATATCTTGCATATCACACACCCGACGAGAGGCTCCTCTAGCAATGTGTCTTGCATAGCGTGCTCATCATTGGGGGGCATCAGGGGAAGTGTTCATGTGCAAACATGTTGTTCAGCAACAGTCCAAAAAGTTGGCTAGGCTGATTTTAGCCTGCCTCTACTAAGCATTCTAGCTCTTTGCTGGTGTGTGACCTAATTAGCGTCAACACACCAATGCACTCAAGTCATTATGTGTCATCACGGTGTAATTAAATAACTGACAAGGCATTTGTGAGAAAAATATACATTTGATCCTTCCGTTCAAAGGAAGAGATGGCTTTAACGTTTCCTTCTGTACTAATGCATTAGTATTTTCTTCACAATGTTATATGACAGCTATCAGAGACAATCTCGGCCTGAACTATCCAAAAACTGCAAGTGGGCGCTTAGGGTTCAAGGCTTCAAGGATTCTTTCGCTACTACAGCTTGCATTGTAAGTTGTCTTTCTTATCGAGATCGCCAGGACACATAGGATATTTTTTAAACCCATGCCTGAATTTGGCAAAGTCGTTGCGAAAACCTCAAGGTCACCTCTGCAATGTCAACCACTGCGAGAACATAAACGTTCGGGGTGACCTAGGGAGGCTTGTGTTGATCTTCAAACATGCATGCAGTCCGTTAAGACTTCATACATGCAGGTCGTCGTTTACTACTGTTAGTATAATGCTAGAGCCTGATCACAAAAGATATTTAAACCATGGGTTACATTACTATGGGTGATCTCGTTATCTTTTGATTGTCGTGTCACCAGCTGTGCATGTTTCACAGTGCTGGAGAGAATGGTAAAAAATGCATAGTCAGGAGGATCATGCATATTTGAGTTTATTGTAGTACGCATGTTTTTGCAAGTTTTTGGACCGTATCGATTTATCCCAAGCAAAAGCGAAGAAAAAAGTTTAATGTTCAAGTGAGGGCCCATAATCCTTGCGAAATCCCATGTATTACAGAGCTTGGAAGTTGCTAGCACGATTCTTTTCAGTTCTGTATAGGGTCTTTGTCCAACAACGCAATATACTGTGAATGCTTCATGGTTCTATTCTCATTGAACGGCCTACAACATAATTTGCAAGAATATATGCCACTGTGGTTTTTGCTTTGCTACGGAGTAGGGCTGGAGATGTCTGTGCATCTAGAACCGAGTGTTTGCTACTGTGGTTTTTTTAGTCATTTTTTCCTTTGATGTGTTTATTCAAATTTGAAAGAAAAAACCTTGGATTTCTTCTCATGCTCTCAGTATAAATGAACATGTGGCATGTCGAATTTGAATTGTTCTGCACCAATGGAAGACAAAAACCATGCAAATAAATCCGAAAAGAGACTAGGCTAAAGAGACCAAAATTGCCCCATATATAATATTTAGTTGCGCAATCCAACTCCATATTATGCTCAAGCTAATGGCCAAGCTGAGTCAAGTAACAAGATTTTGATCAACTTCTCGAAAAGAAAATTTAGGACAATCCTAGGAGATAGCATGAAGTTCTGTGTGAAGCTCTATGGGCTCATTGTATATCTACTAAAGGTACTTCTTTTGAGCTAGTATATGGACAAGCAGCTATGTTGCCCATTGAAGTAAATCTAGACGCATATATATTTGGCTAAGCAAAATGATCTATCTATTGTTATATATCATGAATTAGTGATGGACAATGTCGATGAGGTAACCAACAAAAACATAAAGTCTCTAAAGGATATTGAGAGAGACAAAGCTAGTGTTGCCCAGGCTTACAACAAGAAAGTGAAAAGCAATTTTTGTGTATCATGCTCCCGACGACGAGGCACCACAAGCAATGTATCTTGCATATCGCGCTCATCGATGGGGGCACCGCGTGAAGCGGTCATGTACAAACATGTTGTTCAGTAACGGCCGACCTAAAAGTTGGCTAGGCTGATTTTGCCATGCCTCTACTGAGCATTCTAGCGCTTTGCTGGTGTATGACCTAATCAGCATTAACACACCGATGCACTCAAGTCATTGGGTGTCATCACAGTGTAGTTAAGCAACTGACAAGGCATTTGCGAAAAAATATATATAACAGATGGATCCTTACGTTCGAAGGAAGAGACGGTTCTAATTTTTCATTACATTTTCTTTTTGCGAGTATGTTTCGTTACATTACAACATTAGTATTGTAACATTAGCAGATTAGCTAGTATGGCTGTGCAAGAATTTTGTTCACAATGTTATCTGACCGCTATCAGACAATCTTGGATCGACTTTCGTCCACTCTTATCAAACGACTACTGCAAGTGGACGTTTAGGGTTCAAGCCTTCAAGGATTGTTTCGCTTCTAATACAGCTTGCATTGTACTGATTAATGAACCTTGTGAGCTATCTTTCTTATTGAGATTTCCAGGTACACATAGGAGTAGTAGTTCTTAAGTCCATGACTGAATTTGTCAAAGTCGTTAAGAAAACCTCGAGGTCACCTCTGCAATGTCAACCACTGCATGAGGAATAGAATCGTTCGGGTGATCAGGGGATGCCTGTGTTGACCTTCGAACGTGCCCCTTGAGACATCATGAATGCAGGTCGTCGTTTACTAGTTTTAATGTTAGTATAATGCTAGAGCCTGATCACAGAGGATATATAAAACCCTGGGTTACATTACTATTTGGGTGATCTCGTGATCTTTTGATTTTCATGTCACCAGCTAGCTGCGCATGTTAAACAGTGCTGGAGAGAATGGTCAAATGCAGAGTCATGAGCATATGGTAGACAGTAGACTTGTAGTATGCGTGCATGTTCTTTGCAAGTCTTTCAACTGAAACAATTTCTCCCAAGCAAAGGCCAAGAAAAAGTTTATATGTTCAAGTAAGGGCCCATAATCCTTGTGAAACTATGACCACTCTACCTTTTGTTCTCAGGTCGAGTGAAATGGAGTATATGTATTAGAGCTTGGAAGTTGCTAGCTAGTACTATTCTTTTCTGTATGGGGTCTAATTTGTCCAACAACGCAATATATATCGAGACAAAACATACAAATAATTTTATGGAACTAGACCTAGCTTTCAGCTATATATGAGACAAAGCAGTACAGTCACTAAAATATTTCACATATTTAGTATCAGTGCAGGTCCGAAAATTGGCAATGACTCGATGGATAACTTCACTGTATATCAAGACGAAGAATACAAACAAGTGAACTACTTAAACTGGAGCAACAAGCAGCTTTAGTTTCAACGGGCCTTCCAAACACCAATGAACGCTAAAACTTTGTGCTATCCATTATCTTATCTATGGAGATGAGACTTAGCTGACCATCTAGAGAGAGCGTAACAAGTGCATGTACTTTACGGTCAAGTCAAGAAGCTCCATTAATTCCAGTGAATTTTAAAAGCCTCCACTTGGTCTCCTATCGAAACACCACTACTATACGTGCATGCTATGAAGGTAAAGAACCACTACATGGCCTCAAGCACTCTAAATACCCATGCAGCATTCACTGGGAACCCATCTCAACTCAAGCACTCTATAGTAGTAGCAGCTCACAATGTCAGGCACAAAGCTAATATTACTAGGGCTCATTGTCCTCATGAGCGTTGGATTAGCCAATGTTGTAAGGCTAGATACTCTAGTGCTGATGGGACCGGCACAGGAGGTGGAGGGGGCGGTGGATATGTGAATGGCGGGGGATCCAGGTCTAGGCCTGGAACAGGATCATGTGATAGTGGTCCTTATGGTGCCCATGCAAGTGGTGGAGGTGGTGGAGCTAGCCAATACGGTGGGTCCGGATATGGTTCAGGGTCAGGGTCAGGTTCAGGATCTAGTACATATAGTCAAGGAGTGTATTCTGAATATGGTCCTTGTGGAGGAGAATCTTCTAATGCTGGTCGTGACGGTGGGGGTGGTGGTGGAGGACAAGCCTTAGGTGCATGGAATTCCAATGCTCAAGGATCTGGTAGCGGCACCGGTTCTGGCTCTAGCTATGCTAACAGGGATTGGTATGGGTCAAGTGATGCGGGTGCAAGTGCTAACGGCAATGGTGGTGGAACAGGAAATAGTGAAAATGGTGGTGGTGGCGGTGGTTCTGGTGCCGGAACTGGATATGGCAATGCCTACCCATAAATTCCATATAATCCAATCTAAAGTTGGAGCCCATCGTCATCCTTCCATGTTTGAAGTCGTAGAGTTATTTGTTTTCTTTGTCCCTTTGTTACACTTTTGTTAGTATTAAATTAATAAAGGGTCCAACTGTTCTAGCAACAGTAGCAGTCTTGTAATGTCCTTATATGAAGATGTTGTAATCATGTCTGTTTGTGAAAGCAAAAAAATAACTTGTCCATCGCATGTGGCCACTATATCTAAAAGAAAATCTTACGTTGTCTTTGGAATGATTAAGTTGAGACGCCTACACGGTGCATGCTCACATGGTTATTAAAATAGTATATACCGATGAACTTCCTAGAGTAGTTTATATCACTTACGACGATAACTCGAACTGGGTCAATCCAGCCTAGAACATAATTAGCAAGAACTGCTGCCACAAGCCCATTTATGTCTGTGATAACTTTTTTTAAAAAAAAAGTGATCCTGTGCATAGGGCTTCACTATTTCATCCTCTATCCTGAAACAAAACTTATACAGCTGTACTTAATCAAACTGTCTTAAGTTTGCGAAAGGGTTGTAGCCTAGTGGTTATAAAATTAAAGCCTCAGCACCTCAGATTCGGGCCAACCAAATGAGAACTGATTTCTTCTGCATCCTCAAATACAACAACATTTTTGCATTCGAGGCACGGACAACATATGTACTTCGTCTTCTATCTGCATGCATGCCTACTAGCGGCATCAATAAACTTACCAACCTCCAAAAGGTATGACGGGTCTAATCTTGAAAAGCTGTACATCCATAATGATCTTTGCATCTTCTGCCGTACAAAAATTATAATGGTAATGTGTAATTAAATGGGTACGTTTAAAATTATTTGATTAAAATTAAAATTATTGTAATTATTTGAATAAACTAAAAATTATTGTAATTTCAAACAATCTAGTTCAGTGAATAAACTATATTGTTTAACTTTTTTTACGCAATATTTCTCTAGCTAGATCTAGTTTTAACAATATTTAACATTTTTTTGATAACATATTTTAACTCCCACATTATTTATAACAATCATGATTGATGAGATACTACCATTATTCTCTCTATAATTCTACCATTTCTCTCTCCCCCATGAAACCCTAAGTCTAATTTTGAATCAAATTTATAATGGAGAATCAACTATGAGAGGTGGAAAACTAATCCAAACCTTGTAACACACCATGCATTGAAACCCTAAACAAAAATCTACTACCATTCTCTCTCTCTCTCAAATCACAAGCATGAAACTCTCTCTCTCTAGCTAGATCTAGTTTTGGATCAAAGTGAGAAGCACTAATGCAAAAGGGGCTATGAGAGGCATTAACTAACCTTCTTAAGCCGCCTCATCTGAAGAAATGAAGAGCAAAACCCCCCCTGTATTTTGCAATTTTTGGACCTCCAAGTTTGCCACAAATGGAAGGAGCCTCGGTTCAACAATGCTGGTCAGGGGAGGAAGAAGCAGTACTTATAGCAGATGTATTATAGGCGGTTTACATAAAAAACCGCCACTATAAAACATAATCAAAGGTGGTTCCCATAAGATAACTGCCAGTGTTAATGTCCATTTACACCGACTGTTTATGTAACCAAGCCGCCAGTGTAAATGGGCTTTACACTAGCGGTTGCTAATGCAAACCGCTAGTGTAAATAGGCCGTTAACCCTATCCCTATGAGCATCTTCGAAGATTGGGCCGGCAAATCCTCGAGATTGACCAAGTCACTACAGGCGCCTCGCAGTCGACGGGAACATCACGTACACTTAAAGCACAAACGCCATTAAATCCTGAAATATTTGCTACCACGGGGAGTCGAACCAAGGACCTAAGGTGCTACCGAGGCTCTTGTAACCACTAGGCTATGGGCCTTTTCGATTCACAGTTTAGTTAAGCAACTGACTAGGCATTTTTGGAGAAAAATATATAGCAGATCAATCCTCAAGTTAGAAGGAAGAGACGGTTTTAATGTTTCCGTACATTTTCTTTTTGCGAGTATGTTTCCTTAAGTCAGTATTGTTACATAGCAGAATAGCTAGTATGGCTGTGCAAAAATTTTGTTCTCAATGTTATCTGGCCACTCAGACAATATTGCCCGACTTTCGTCCGCTCTTATCAAACTACTGCAAGTGAAGGAGGCTTAGGGTTCAAGACTTCAAGGATTCGTTCGCTACTTACACAGCTTGCATTGTACTCTGATTAACCTTTTGAGCTGTCTTTCTTATCGAGATTTGAAAGTACACATAGGAGTAGTTCTTAAGTCCATGACTTATAATTTATCAAAGTCGTTGCGAAAACCTCGAGGTCACCTCTGCAACGTCAACCACTGCATGAGGAATAGAATCGTTCGGGTGATCAGGGGATGCCTGTGTTGACCTTCAAACGTGCACGTTGAGACTTCATCAAGCATGTCGTCGTTTACTAGTTTTAATGTAAGTATAATGCTAGAGCCTGATCACAAAAGATATATAAAACCCTGGGTTACATTATTATATTTGTGATCTCGTGATCTTTTGATTTTCGTGTCACCAACTAGCTGTGCATGTTTCACAGTGATGGAGAGAATGGTCAAATGCAGAGTCATGAGCATGCATTAGAGTATATATATTGTAGTATGCATGCATGTTTTTGCATGTCTTCCGACGGAAACAATTTATCCTAAGCAAAAGACAAGAAAAGGTTTATATGTTCATTTAGGAGATCATAATCTTTTTGAAACTATGACCAATCTACATTTTGTTCTCATGTCGGGTAAAATGGAGTATACGTATTAGAGCTTGGAAGTTGCTAGTACTATTCTTTTCCGTATAGGGTCTTTGTCCAGCAACACAATATATATCGAGACAAAACATACAAATAATTTTTATGGAACTACAATCAGCTATCAGCTATGTATGACCCTAAATTATAAGTCACTTTGACTTTTCTGGTACATCTATTTTATTATGAAGATATAATAATATGTCCAAATATATAGTAAATTGGATGAACCAAAAAAAAATCAAACCGACTTATAATATGAAACGGAGGGAGTACAGAGCATTACAGTCACTAAAATATTTCATACATTTAGTATCAGTGCAGGTCTGAAAATCGGCAATCACGACTCGATGGATAACTTCACTGTATGTCGAGACGAAGAATGCAAACAAGTGAACTACTTAAACCGGAGCAACAAGCAGCTTTAGTTTCAATGGGCCTTCCAAACACCGATGAATGCTAAAAAATTTGTGCCATCCATTATCTTAATTATCTATATGGAGATGAGACTTAGCTGACCACCATCTAGAGAGAGCGTGACAAGTGCCTCCATCACCTTGCCACTTGCATGTACTTTATGGTCAAGTCAAGAAGCTCCATTAATTCCAGTGGATTTTAAAAGCCTCCACTTGGTCTCCTATTGAAATACCACTACCATACGTGCATGCTATGAAGGTAAAGAACCACTTCATGGCCTCAAGCACTATAAATACCCATGCAGCATTCACTGGGAACTCATCACAACTCAAGCACTCTATAGTGTTGGCTCACAATGGTAGGCACAAAGCTAATATCACTGGGGCTCATTGTCCTCATGAGCATGGGATTAGCCAATGCTATTAGGGTGGCTAGATACTCTAGTGCTGATGGGACTGGCACTGGACAGGGAGGGGGTGGCGGATATGTAAATGGTGGGGGATCAGGGTCTGGGTCTGGCGCCGGATCAGGTGATAGTGGTCCTTATGGTACCCATGCAAGTGCTGGAGGGGGCGGTGGAGGTGGTGGGACTAGCCAATACGATGGGTCTGGATATGGTTCAGGGTCGGGGTCAGGGTCAGGGTCTAGTACATATAGTCAAGGAGGGTATTCCGGCTATGGAGAGTCTTCTAATGCTGGTGGTGACGGTGGGGGTGGGGGTGGAGGACAAGCCGGAGGTGCTTGGAATTCCAATGCTCAAGGATCCGGTAGCGGCACCGGTTCTGGCTCTAGCTATGCCAACAGGGATTGGTATGGTTCAAGTGATGTGGGTGCAAGTGCTAACGGCAATGGTGGTGGAACAGGAAATAGTGAAAATGGTGGCGGTGGCGGTGGTTCTGGTGCCGGAACTGGATATGGCAATGCCTACCCATAAATTCCATATAAGCCAATCTAAAGTTGGAGCCCATCGTCGTCCTTCCATGTTTGAAGTCATAGAGTTATTTGTTTTCTTTGTCCCTTTGTTAAACTTTTGTTAGTATTAAATTAATAAAGGGTCCAACTGTTCTAGCAACAGTAGCAGTCTTGTAATGTCCTTATATGAATATGTTGTAATCATGTCTGTTTGTGAAAGCAAAAAAATAACTTGTCCATCGCATGTGGCCACTATATCTAAAAGAAAATCTTACGTTGTCTTTGGAATGATTAAGTTGAGACGCCTACACCGTGCATGCTCACATGGTTATTAAAATAGTATATACCGATGAACTTCCTAGAGTAGTTTATATCACTTACGACGATAACTCGAACTGGGTCAATCCAGCCTAGAACATAATTAGCAAGAACTGCTGCCACAAGCCCATTTATGTCAGTGATAACTTTTTTTTTAAATAAAAAGTGATCCTGTGCATAGGGCTTCACTATTTCATCCTCTATCCTGGAACAAAACTTCTTCAGCTTTACTTAATCAAACTGTCTTAAGTTTGTGAAAGGGTTGTAACCTAGTGGTTATAAAATTAAAGCCTCAGTAGCACTCAGATCCTGGGTTCCACTCCCCGTGCGAGCGAATATTTTAGGATTTAGCGGCATTGTGCTTTCAGTGGTAGGCGATGTTCCTGTTGACAGCGAGACGTATGTGGTGACTTTGTCAATCTCGAGGATTTGCCATCCCAATCTTCGAAGATGCTCATAAGCGTAGGGTTTGCATGCGTGCGTTCATGGGGTGAGTGTGTGTGCGTTGTGAGTGTTTGAGTTGTACTGCGTAATCGGAAAAAACTATCTTAAGTTTGACTAACTTTATATATAAAAAGAATAATATCATCTCTATGATACCAAACAAGGATTTTATGAAAAAAATATTTCATGGTACGTATTTATAGTAATAATACTAATTTTTGTTATAAATATTAGTGCTCTTTTTAATACATACTATCAATTTCAAAATAGTTTGACTTAGAACAATACTAGAAATTGATTTCTTTTAGAATAGAAATAGTACGCAACATATTCCACTACAGTTAGCTTCTTCCTCTTGTCCACCGTTACGCACTACTCCGATGGCGCGCAGGCGGTGGCCGTGCCATGGCAGCGGCATTGCGAGCGCGGCGAGCGCGTGTACTGCTACGGCGTCCAGGGGCTAGGAGGTGGTCGTTGAGGTGCGCGTGAGTGTGCCATGTGTGTGTACCCCGAGGCCAGAGATGGCCTTGGCCTACGCGCTCATGGTGTGGAGCGCCATGGCCATCACAGCGAGGTCCGGCGGCGAGCAGGGGAAAACTGGGGGCTCACCTTTGGTGTCGTGGAAGATAGGATGGTGACGCAGTGGCAAGTTGTGGCCGTGTAGCTCCGGAAGGAGTGTAGTGCAGTGCAGCGTCGTGGCGTCGTCTCCTGCTCTAGCAACACCGGCGGCGTCGCACGGCTTCGGCACTCCCCCTTCTTCTTCCTCTTCTCCCTCTGCTCTCTTGGCTCAAGTGCGCAGTGGATGGCCACCAAGGTGGCGGCGGGGCGATGGGACAAGCTCTAGGGCACCCGGGGCTGGGGCTTTTATAGACGAGCTCGGCCATGGAGCTCGGTGATCGGCGGCTAGAGATTGAGGGGGGATCGGAGGCGTGTGCATCTCATCCAACGGTGGCGTGAGGTTGTGTGAGCGCGGCGCAAGGGGGAGCAAGGCCATGCCCCGGGCGTGACCCCCTGGCCCACTCCTGCCAGCGCTGTCGGCCTCCGGTCGCGTGGGAGTTGAGGCATGGCGTGGAGAAGATGAACAGGAAAGGCTGACGGGTGGGGTCCAGCGGCAGCGGCAGCAAGGGAAGCGGGGAGGCACGCGGGCGTGAGCGCCGTGCTGGGCCGGCTCGTGGGCCGTGCGCGCACTAGGAAGACGGGAAGGGGTTGGCAGGCCAGTTGGGCTGGCTGGGTGGCGCGGTGGGCTGGCTGGGCCGTGAAGCCGAGCAGGCCTAGGCCACACCGAGGCTTCCTCCTTTCTTTTCTTTTTCTGTTTTTCTTTTCTTCTCCTTTGTTTGAATTCAAATTTGGTTTTTGGAATTTGAATTCAAAATTGGTGCACCAAATTCATTGGAGTTTTAGATATGAGGCCCACAACATTCTTATATAAATATTAGGAATTTATTTAGCTATTTTGTATAACAAAAATAGGTGTGGTTTTGTTATACAAAAATAGAATTAATTTTTCTCTTTAAACCTTTATTCTTTGGTTTGAGTATTAATTATTTTATGGTTTATTACTTTATTGAAGTTGTTAAGCATATCATAACTCAAATGGAAATCCAAATCACATTTTGAATTAACAATGTATGCAATACTTTATTTGTTAGAATTTAAACAAACACAGTTAATTAATGACATGCCATACTTATGTGTTGACTTGGGTTGGGGTTAGACCTAATGCATCTCTTAGTTTGGGTTTCTATACATGACACTCATCATCACATGGGAGTTCTAAGAAAAATTTTGCAGTTGGTATTTTTGGTGTGTGGATTTTTGGGTTGTTACAGTCCTACCCCCTTAACAGAATCTCGTCCCCGAGATTAAAGCATAACGTACTCTTCGAAGAGGTAAGGATATCGTAGCCGGAGGTCAGACTCTTTCTCCCATGTTGCTTCTCTCTCAGGGTGATTACTCCATTGGATCTTGCACATAGGAATAGTCTTGCTTCGGGTCTCTTTGGTATCTCTGCCCAGAATTCTGATAGGATGTTCTTTATACTCAAGTGTATCTTGAATGTCAAGTGTCTCAGTTGGAACTACTTCATCGGGCACTCTCAAACACTTGCGTAGCTGTGAGACATGGAATACGGGATGTACACCCGCCAATTCCTCAGGTAGCTCAAGTTTGTAGGCAAGCTTTCCAATCCTCTTGCAAATCTTGTATGGGCCAACAAATCTAGGGGCAAGCTTGCCTTTCACATGGAATCTGACAGTCCCACGTAGTGGGGATACCTTGAGATAGACGAAGTCTCCCACATTGAACTCAAGTTCTCTTCTCCTTTTATCAGCATAGCTCTTGTATCGACTTTGGGCAATTCTCAAATTCTCCTTTACTTGAGCAACCCCTTCTTCTGCAACTTGAATCTTAGCGGAATCAAAGAACGATCTTTCACCCGGTTGAGACCACATCAAAGGTGTCTTACAAGGTCTTCCATACAGAGCTTCAAACGGCGACATCTTGATACTGGCTTGGTAGCTGTTGTTGTAAGAGAACTCTGCATAGGGTAAGCATTTCTCCCAATCAGAGCCATAATTCAGTACACTAGCGTGAAGCATGTCTTCTAAGATCTGGTTTACTCATTCTGTCTATCCATCTGTCTGTGGGTGGTAAGCGGTACTGAAATCAAGTTTGGTTCCAATGGACTTTTGCAGAGCTTCCCAGAATCAGGACACAAACTGAGGACCACGATCAGATACAATACTAGAGGGAGCTCCATGCAGTCTGAGAATATGCTCAATATATAGATCTGCTAATTTTTCTGCATTGGCCTTGGTCTTCACTGGTACAAAGTGAGCAATCTTGGTCAAACGATCAACAATCACCCAGATGGAATCATTGCCTTTCTGTGAACGGGGCAATCCAACTATGAAATCCATGGATATGCTCTCCCATTTCCACTCGGAAACGTCAAGAGGCTTTAGCAATCCTGTAGGCCTTTGATGTTCAGCCTTGACTCTATTACAGGTGTCACATCGGGCCACATGTCCTGCAATGTCCGTCTTCATGCCTTTCCACCAAAAGTGTTTCTTCAAGTCTTGATACATCTTTGAACCTCCAGGGTGAATACAGTACTTAGAGTCATGGGCTTCTGACAGAATTTCCTCTCGTAGGGCTGGATCAGAAGGTACATAGATTCTGTCCTTGAACTAGATGGTTCCTTGTTCATCTTCATGGTGGTTGGTCTTGTAGCCTAGTTTCATCAGACCACAGAGATATTCGATCTCTTCACAATTTTTCTGAGCTTTATGGATGCGATCTGTGAGATCATACTATATGCGGAGCTCATTCAATAAGCCATGCGGTAGTATCTCAAGTTGGAAATCATCAATCTCTTCCTTGAGCTCAGGTGGTACGGATTCAGTGATCAAAGTGTGACAGTAACTCTTACGGCTGAGGGCATCTGCGACTACATTAGCTTTTCCCGGATGACAGTGAATTTCTAGGTTGTAGTCCTTGATCAACTCTAGCCATCGGTGTTGCCTCATATTCAGATCTTCTTGAGTGAAAAAGTACTTCAAGCTCTTGTGATCGATCTAGATATCACACTTGTTGCCTATCAAGTAGTGCCTCCAGATCTTTAAAGCATGCACAACTGCTGCTAACTCAAGATCATGAGTAGGGTAACGGTTCTCGTGTTCTTTCAACTGTCGAGAAGCATAAGCTATCACTCTTCCACCTTGCATCAATACACAGCCAAGTCCTTGACAAGATGCATCACAATAGACTACGAAATCTTTGCTGATATCAGGCAATGCTAGCACATGAGTTGTGGTAAGCTTCTGTTTCAATTCTTGGAAGCTTCGGTCGCACTCGGGCGTCCATTCAAACTCCTTAGTCTTCTTCAGAAGGTTGCTCATCGGACGGGCTATCTTGGAAAAGTTCTCGATGAATCGGCGATAGTATCCAGCCAATCCCAAGAAACTTCTGACTTCTATCACATTACGGGGTTGTTCCCATTCTTTCACAGCTTCAATCTTAGCTGGGTCAATTGCCACACCTTCAGCTGATAGTACATGGCCTAGGAAGGCAACTTCCTGTAGCCAAAACTCACATTTGCTGAACTTTGCGTAGAGCTAATGTTGGGCTAGCTTCTCAAGTACAGTTCTCAGATGATGCTCGTGTTCTTCAGCGGTGGGTGAATAGACAAGGATGTCATCAATGAATACTACCACAAACTTATCCAGATCATCCATGAAAACCTTATTCATCATGTTCATGAAGTATGCGGGAGCATTCGTGAGTCCAAAGGACACCACACTGAACTCAAACTGCCCATACCTAGTCACGAAAGCTGTCTTCGGGATGTCACTCTCTCGAATCTTCATCTGATGATAGCCAGATCTGAGATCAATCTTGGAGAAATACTTGGCACCTCTAAGCTGATCAAGCAAATCATCAATCCTTGGCAGGGGGTACTTGTTCTTGATGGTGACTGCGTTCAAGTTCCGGTAATCAATGCACATTCTCATTGAGCCATCCTTCTTCTTAACAAACAGAACAGGGGATCCCCGGGGTGAAGCACTGGGTCTGATATATCCCTTTGAGATGAGCTCATCAAGCTGTTTCTTAAGCTCGGCCAGTTCATCAACTGACATGCGATAGGGTCTCTTGGCAATGGGTCCTATTCTCGGCAAAAGATCAATGATGAACTCTACATCACGGTGTGGTGGCATACCCGGTAATTCTTTAGGGAATACATCGGGATAGTCTTTGACCATAGGCACATCATGAACTGTCTTTTCCTCTTTTTGTGATTCTGAACTTGCTTTAAGGGCACATAGGATAGAGGTGGACTTTCCAGACTGGGGTTCACATCTAATAATTTGGCCTGATGGATGGGTCACTTGGACGTATCTAGGTGAACATGATATGATACCTCGATGAATGGTTAGCCAATCCATGCCTAAGATGACATCTAGGTTAGTGGAAGGTAACTGGGTTAGGACGGCTTTAAAGGTAAGACCCTCAATGGTGATACTCACTACCTTATAGATGTGGGTGCATTTTAGGTCTCCTAAAGGTGAGTAGGTGATGATAGGCTTTTCACGTGGGGTTATAGGCAGGTCATGCTCTCGTGCAAACTTGGATGATATGTAAGAACAAGTTGCTCCAGAGTCAAATAGAACTGATACAGTATTGCCATTAACTAAAAACATACCGTACACCATGTCAGGGGTAGCCTGTGCTTCCTCGGTGTCCAGATGGTTGAGACGTCCATGAGTAGCAGATCCCTTGAACTGAGACTTCTGAGCAGCTAAGTTCTGAGGGCATTCAGCGGCTTTGTGACCCGGTTGGCCACAAGCAAAGCAGGTGAAAGGCGCACCGCCTATAGGGGTTGGTGCGGGTGCCTTCCAGTTTCAAGTGCCTGGTGTGGAGCGGTTCTGTGCTGGGCGTTCATTCGCTGAGCGGGAACGGTTGAAATGATCCTGAGTGTTGCGGTCCTGAGCATAATGGTCCCGGGTGTAATGATCCTGAGCAGGGCGGGAGTATTTGGTGGTGTAGCCTCCACTACCCCTACTCGATCCAGGGTTGTCATCCCTATTGTGGCGTGAGCGTTTCCTGGATGGTGCATCTCTGCGGAACCTCTTGCGATCACGTCCACGGAAAGACTCCTCAGGCTTACGCTTCCTCTCCCTGTACTCTTCTCCAGCTTCAGCACGGTCCTTCTCAATCTGGATGCAGTGATCCACCAGAGCACGCAACGTGTTACTCTCAATACCGCCAAACTTCAGCTTGATGTGCGGGTTAAGTCCTTTGCGGTAATAGTACAGCTTCTCCTTCTCAGAGTTCACAACATAGGATGGTGCATAGCGTAGAAGGTTGGTGAAACGAGTAGTGTACTCAGTCACCTTGTCCTTTCCCATCTTGATGTTGCGGAACTCCTTGGCTTTGGCCTCCATGATACCCTTGGGAATGTGATACTCAGTGAATGCTTCGGCGAACTCATCCCATGAGATATTGGCAGGGTCCTCATGGGAATCACTGAAACTGTCCCACCAGGCATGTGCTGCACCTGTGAGCTAGTGTGTGGTAGCTCCAACACACTCATCGTCGGTGAAAGTGGTGAGGTCAAGCTTCTTCTACATCTCCTTGAGCCAGTCATCGGCCACAAGCGAGTCAGGGTCGGTGCCATCATAGGTGGGTGGCCTCAGCTTCAGGAATCCCTCCAGCTTCCTTTGGAAGTCATTCTGTTGACCTCCCTGGTGATGGTTTGCCCCGTCAACAAGGGCTGCAAGAAGCTGGGTCTGCTACACCATCACTTCTGCTAGGTTCGGTGGTGGTGGCGGAATGTTCTCCTCAATAGGCGGTAGGGTATTCTCTAGGTTGAAGGGTATCCCTCCACGTCCACGGCCACGGCCACGGCCACGGTTGTTGCCACCACGGCCCCCATTGGGTTCGGCTGGTTCAGGGATGGGCGCACATCCAAGGTTCATTAGGCGAGCAGATCGGCGGTTCAGCATCTGCAACACGGATCATAGGAATTTTAGTGCTTGTGCCATAAGTGCTTATAATTCAATATGATTACATGATTTTGATGATTTAAAGAAAAACATTTATACTATCCAACACTCATTACAAAGAAGCAATAAAATCCATAAGATGCAATAAGATCCAAAACATTCATTACATGGGTTTTATTACATAGCATCATCTCCAGTAGCTACACTTGAAGACGTGCGAGAATCGTACTACGCATAATGTCTCATATTACATCTCATAAGGGGTACATCATGGGGTACAACTTATGGAAGCCACTGACATGACTCATGACCACGCAGGGCCATCTACTCTAACTCATACACCGCAGCTGGGATACGACTGTTCTCGATCTCGATCTCCTCATCAGACTTGTGAAGTCGGGACACATACTTCAAGGCCTCGGCGAGCTCCTCAGTAGGCTTGGCTCCAGGTAGGGTAGGGTAGGCGTCTAGGTTGAGGCGAGTCGGGGCTAACTCAAACTCCTCTATCCTAGGCTTCGTCTTGCTACGGATCTCCTTGGGTAGCTGATCCCACATACCCTTCATCTCCCTGAGGCGCTTCTTGTCAGACTTCTGCCAAGCCTGCCATGTCCTCTCACACTTGTCCTGTAGGTACTCGTTCTTCTTGAGTGCCTCGATCAGGTGACCCTGGATGCGAACGGCCTTCTTCCTGAACTCCTCTAGCTCCTGGGTCATGGTCTTGTTCCGGGAATGGATTTTCAGCATATCAATCCCCTTGGATCTCTCTCTGTCTCCTTTGTGGTTGGACTCGGCCTTCTTGTCATCCAACTCTCTCTGCAACTCCAAGACCTTGCTGTCGAGGTAGCAGTTCCTATTGCCTAGGTCAGCTGATTTGTCCTATAAGTCAGCGACCTCGGCTCTGTGGACTTCTTCACTACGGTTGAGCTCATCCTGTAGCTTGGCAACTGTCTCGAGCAGACTAGCTCGCTCCTGTGCTCCCTACGAGTCTCGCTCCTAGTACTCCCACAGAAGGGCCCAGTCCTGACGTCTCTTCTGCTCAAGCTGGGTCACGTACCTGTCTTGCTCTAGTAGGTGGATAGCTGAGACACGAAGGCATATGTCCTCCTCTGCAAAGATAACTCTGCCGGCTGCAAAACTCTACTCACTAGGGGTAAGGCTGAGGTCGAGGGCCTGTGGAAGTAGACAGAACTCTATCGTCTTCAGGTGCTCTTAGTGGTCCCTCATCACTCTACGAAGTGCCTTGTGTGAGATAGCTCGCAGTCCCTCCTCAACTGTGTCCTCTATAGTCAACTCGGTGAAAGCTAGGACAGACGGTAAGGTAGTGCTAGCTGGGAACTCGACTGAGGTGACAACCGGTCCTTTGATTCCTCCTTCCTAAGCTGTCTTCCAAGTGCAGATGACCTTAAAAAGCTCGTTAGGGACTCCTAATGTGACAAGAACTCGGCAGAGGGTCTGTGCAAAACCCCCGAGCTCACGTAGGTCGAAGGTAAGCTTGGCGTGGTCCAGAGGTAGCGGTCCTAGCGGCGACCAGTTGACGTCCGTTTCCATCTGCATGTTTTAAGGAACAGGTGTTAGCAGGTCAATAATAGATAAGCCTTGCATAGAAGTAAATGTAGGGTCGGTATATAACCGAAAGAAGGGCTGTTCACATCCTATTCTGTCATCCATTTCTAAGGGTTTCGTCCTATGGTCAAGTATGTCTCTGATACCAACTGAAACGACCTGATTTCCACGAAGAGAAATCCACAGAGTCGAAGTGTAATAAGACCATTGTAGATCATATTACCCAAATTCCAGTCGAATATCACATCCATACAATGATAATATCAGAGTACAAATAGTGCGGAATTACATAAATTATTACATCGCCGTATTGGCGCAATCAAAAGTAGCATTCATTCAGAACAGATTGAAGATAAGATCGCCAAACTCGAGCGTAGGAACGAACCCCTCAACCGTCAAACTCATCGGAGCTATACTCCTCAGCAGAACCTGTGTGCCAAAATTTATCAGTACGATTTGTACTAGACACTCCCACCCTATGAGCATTGCTTTGTGGAAATTGGATGCAAGTTGGATATAATCAAAAGGAACCTATAAGGCTGGGGTTTCCTATGTATTAGCATATCAAGTATATAATAATAGTTGATCAAGTTTTAACACCATTCCACCCCATTTCTGTCTAGAGCCAGGTTTCGATCCTGGGATCGATATACCACCATCTCCACACCATCACCATACCACCACCATACCATCGCTCAGTCGACAGGCCAACTCCCTCTTGGCACTGTCTCAAGGCCCGTAGCCCCTGGCTACGTCCGAACACTCACTCCCGGGGGGAGAAGAGAAGGACTCATCTCACTATCTAGTTTAAATGAAACCCAAGAAAGGTCCATAGCCGACAAGTCGGCATATGTATCGATTGATCAACCATACACTCTACAGAGGTTTTACATAACCACAAGATCCGCCTTCCTCGCTGACCGTCGTCAACTGGGCTGATTTCGGCCGCTCTACCATTCAGCCCTGGCACACCCCAAGTCTAATCTGGGGTGGCTGAAACTGTGAGTCATGAACCGGATCCACAAGGTCTCCATGAAGTCTCGGAAGGGTGTGGGGGAAATCCTCCGCGCCCCGTACCTCCCTCACACTGTCCGCTATCAACCTAGCAGTAGTGGCAATATCCTACCAAGTAGTCCGGCCGTCCCGCACCATATAGGGCGAGTGGTACGTAAGGCTTCCCGGTGAATCTAAGTACTAGTAAGTCCTTAGGGATGACCAAGCCAGAATGTCTTCATCAGGGTTTCCATTTACCGTGCCACCACAGCACCTCCACCCTGGGCTCCTCCCATCACAGGTTCACACCCAGGGCCACCTCATATACCATTTACCCACCACAGGTATCCATTCCAGGGGTGCCCAGGTAGCACCCCATAGCAAGACTTGCCCTAGGCTCGTCGTATACTCCAACTTGGTCGACACAACCCTCACCCTCCACGCACCCAAGTCACACACGCAACACTCTCCCCATAGTATAGATAACACCAGTTTCTACCACGCATCAATGTAGTGCAAGCGTAGTAGAAGTAATAAGCAATGAAATATAGTAGCAAGTGTGTGACTAGCCTAACAGCAGGGTGAGTAGGGGTAAGGTTGTGTCAAGGTAAAGGTCATCAAGAAAGCATACTACCATGCAAGTCCTATCATAGTGTGATCATAACAATAAAGTAAAGCACTAGCATTTCTATTTTAGCCATGCGTAATAGGTGCTACGAGATTGGGTGGATGTGGCACCTTTAGTGTAGTCGTCTCCGTACTCCTCACGGTACTCACGATCCTCATCCGTCCGGTTCTCCTCCGAGTCTGCAAACGATCGCATTATAGTCGCGTTAGCGACGTCTATAGAATAGCACAAAGATGCAATGAAAATTCAAAAGAGTCAAATTCACTCAAACATGGGTTCATTGCGTAGAGCTCGATTTTAGATGAATTTTGGTCTGGGTTTCATATTTTTCTGAGGTCATATGAATTAGTTATGAATTTCCGAAGTTTTAATCATTTCTGAAAATGGAAAAGGCTGAATTAATCCTGGGCTGACACATGTCACTCTGTGACTGGTCCATGTGGCATGCTGATGTCAGCATGACATCAGCATGACATCATCATCTCGGTTCCGAGCTGACAGGCGTGGTCCAGCTGACGTCAGCATGACGTCATCAACGTCATCCATTCCGACAGGTGGGGCCAGAGGCTCTTGGGTCACTGTCATGTGGGTCCGGCCAAAGTCAACATCAAGTCAACGAGCGAATCAACGGTCAACGGTCAGGGTCACTGACATGTGGGGCCAGGGCTGCTGATGTCATCGTGACGTCAGCATGACATCACCCCTGCTGCGTTGGCTTCTGACGTGTGGGTCCCGCGTGACGTCAGCATGACGTCACCATTCGACATGTGGGTCCAGTGTGTCTGTGCCACTGACATGTGGGGCCAGGTCAACAATCAACATTGACTGGTCAACGGTCAACATGGACTGGGTCTCAAACGGGCTCTGGCGGGCTTCGGGTTGGGCCGGTTTGGGCCGAGCCGGCCCGGACACGTGGCATGCTGTGACGCAGCCACGTCACGACCTTGGGCCTCCGCTGGGCTTCGTCCATAGTTCGGCCCACACCGCGTGGCTCACGGTGGACCTATGTTCATGGTCCATGGACCGTAGGCTGGGTCCTCGGTGGACCGAGTCCACCCTTCCTTCCTTCGGCATGGTCTACGTGCACCGGGTGCATGTACGTGTGTGGCCGGCGAGGGGAAATCCCCTACTTCCCTCCTGGCGTGTTCCTGCCAGCGGCGAGCGCCCGGTGAGCTCCCATAGCGGCGCTGGTGCCCAATTGGGGGAGGGGAAAAGCTTCCCCATGCCATGGCGACTGCGACGGTGGGGTCGGGGCGACGGATAGGGCTTCCTAGGTCTCTGGCCAAGGCAAACGGCGGCTCGGCATGGCGGTGCTCGTCTGTGAGCCCCTTCCAGCTGCGCGTGTGTTCAACTAAGGTGGGCAACAGCTCGGCCTTACCATGGCGGGTGTCATGGTGAAGCTAGCGAGGTGGCTGGATGGCTCCAGTTGGCTGGCCACGGTGGCGGTGCACAGCGGGACTCCGGCCGAGGTCCGGTGCTCGTGGCTGGAGCGCTGTGGTCGACTAACAGGGTCTCGGTCTACGCGGCTATCGTCCAGACGTCACGGTGATGCTCTACGGCTATGTCTTAGTCCAGTGAGGTGGCCAGGTGCGCAGGCGGTGGCCGTGCCATGGAGGTGGCGTTGCGAGCACGGCGAGCGCGTGTACTACTATGGCGTCCAGGGGCTAGGAGGTGGTCGTTGAGGTGCGCGTGAGTGTGCCATGCGTGTGTACCCCGAGGCTGGAGATGGCCTTGGCCTACGCGCTCATGGTGTGGGGCGCCATGGCCATCACAGTGAGGTCCGGCAGCGAGCAGGGGAAAACCGGGGGCTCACCTTTGGTGTCGTGGAAGATAGGATGGTGATGCAGTGGCGAGTTGCGGCCATGTAGCTCCGGAAGCAGCGTAGTGCAGTGCAGCGTCGTGGCATCGTCTCCTGCTCCGGCAACACCGGCGGCGTCGCACGGCTTCGTCACTCCCCCTTCTTCTTCCTCTTCTCCCTCTGCTCTCTTGGCTCGGGTGTGCAGTGGACGGCCACCAAGGTGGCGGCAGGGCGATGGGACAAGGTCTAGGGCACCCAGGCCCGGGGCTTTTATAGCCGAGCTCGGCCATGGAGCTCGGTGATCGGCGGCTAGAGATTGAGGGGGGGTTGGAGGCGTGTGCATCTCATCCAACGGTGGCGTGAGGTTGCGTGAGCGCGGCGCAAGGGGGAGCAAGGCCATGCCCCGGGCGTGACCCCCTGGCCCGCTCCTGCCAGCGCTGTCGGCCTCCGGTCGCACGGCAGTTGAGGTGTGGCGTGGAGAAGATGAACAGGAAAGGCTGACGGGTGGGGTCCAGCGGCAGCGGCAGCAAGGGAAGCGGGGAGGCGTGCGGGCATGAGCGGCGTGCTGGGCCGGCTCGTGGGCTGTGCGTGCGCTGGGAAGATGGGAAGGGGTTGGCAGGCCGGTTGGGCTGGCTAGCTGGCGTGGTGGGGCTGGCTGGGCCGTGAAGCCGAGCAGGCCTGGGCCACACCGAGTTCTTATAAAAATTTTGTAGTTGGTATTTTTGGTGTGTGGATTTTTAGGTTGTTACACAGGGTGCTCAACCACCACGTCAACGAAAAGGCACAGAAGGAGGTATTGGTCCTCTCCCTTGGACAACTACAAAGGGCAGTGAGCCTCGCCATCTGCCCTGGACGCGATACCTGCCACCACCATGTCCTCAGTACCCTCCCCCTAGGCAGGGACTTCAAGCCCCGCCAGGGAAAGGCTTACAGAAGCCGAGTGCGAAGAGTTTTGACCACCACCGACGGTGTCACAAGGGTGCTTCGGGCTCGGCCCTCTCAGTGGCGATGAAGTTGCATGCTTCCGAGTGATGCCTTACTCATCCATGGTCCAGCGCCATCGTAGGATCTATGCAAAATGTTGAGGGCACTTTGGATGACCACCAGGTCTCCGTCTTTGCCCTCGGAGTCTTCCTCATGGTCATCATCGTCATCATCCGATGACGAAGCCTCGTGCTTCTAGCGTTCCATGTGATTCATCGCCCCCTCCTGCCAGAGGCGTTTCTTCTCCTTGGTAGCCGTCCTTTCCTAGGCGGCGCACTCAGCGCCCCTAGGGCGAGGGAGGTGGAACCGCGAGCTAAACGAGGGCATGGGCTATGGCGCAAAATTAGTTAACCGACCGCGTCCACCACCTCCAACGACAACTCGTGAAGAATCCAAGTTGGGTCAAAAATTCACCGAGAACGCCTCCACCGTGTCCCGGGCCGCAACGACGACTCGTGAAGAATCCAACCCGGTGACCCATTTCACAACCTCAGAGGCCTCGAGCTTCTCCATAGTCTCATGGGTCAGTTCCTCTAACCCTGTGTAGTCACACAACAGGGTTGACCGCCGCTATAGCAGCTAAACTTGTGGCTCAACCATGGTCCACAGGACCGTGATGCCAGTCAAGCCGATCGACACCTAGCTTTACAGAATCCCCAGGATCTTGGTCACCATCGATGATCGCGTCCTACTACACCCCCAGCTCCATGAGGCGAACCTCATAGGCGCAACACCAGAAAAGGGAGGGAGGGGGCAGCGGCGGCGTCACGAATATAGAACTAGTTCCCATGCCAGCCGAAATTTGAAGTCCTCAGCAACAGGCATGGATAGCTATGGGAAACCCCGCAACGCATCTGGATGTTCATCCTGCCCACTAGGGCGAGCACACTACCATCAGAGCCATGTGCCTTGGGGGTCTTCACCTCAAAGACCTGTCGTAATAGGTCTTTGTTGGGATCTATCCCCAGGAAGGCCTCACAAACAACGACGAAGCTCGCCAGCTGCATCACTGTATTGGACGAAGATGCTACAGTTGGACCCGATACTCTTGAAGGAAGCCATGCAAACCCACGCTCGTGGAAGTTGGTGAATCACACCGCCTTCCCGGGCTACGAAAGAGGGAACATCTCACCAGTGGTAGCCCTCCACCCAGCGATCTCCTTTGGTGGAAGGAAGCCCTTCTCTACGAGCTGCTCCAGCCTCACCTCCATCACTGTTGAAGGTATCCAGTCAAACATCTTGCGGCACATGCAAGAAGCGGGACAGACAATGGCGGCGGCGGCACACACAACCTAGAGGTAACCATCACAAGCTCGACCCCTTTCCTTTTTCTCTTTCAATTGTAGGAACGGCAATAGAAAGCAAGAACAAGGTAAGGGATGGGCTCGGATAAAAGGGGGCTATTTATGTGGTGGTAATCAGGGATGCGAAACATGTCCACGCGGAGTCTGCCCTAGAACGGGCCCCACAAACCCTCAGAAAATGAGCCGATGCACTGTAACATGTAGGGGTGCCATTAAGACACAAAATCCAGGGAGGTCGACTGCCCCTAGGATTCATGCGCAGAGTGGCCCTCAGCCATCATGACCGTGTGGCATAGTGTGTAATCACACACGAATGGATGCTGATAAGTCACGCTATGGCTGAGGAGGCAAGAAGCCCCAAACCCAAGTGCAATGCAACCAATCGCGACCATGACCCCATCTCAAACTTAGAAAACCCTCTCTTGGGCCAGCCCTTAGAAGGGCTCGAGGCCACAAAGGGTTAGGGTAGGGTGAGATGGGCCCCTATGGCTCTTATCGGTGGTGCGAAACCTCTCGACCATCTCTCCCTGTGTTTGATTCATCCGCTTAGAAGTTGCCCAGATTGACCCCCTCTGGGGAGGCATCTTGCCCTCTGTCCGCTGCGGAGGTGGTCGGGGACCAACGGGTTTGATGGCCGATGCTTTATGGGACGTCTCACGGTAAGGCATAGCCGAACTTCACATCGATTGTGGAGGATATTGAGTCTCGCTCAAATTACTCATCAACCCCAATGAGGCGTAGCGATTCACCCACGTGGTTATGGTGGACATGTCTCTCCCCACGTAATAAAACCAAACTTGCCCATAACAAGGCATCATGGCCCCTTGGGTCAGAAAAGGGCATCACGGGAAAAATGGAGGCGGATACCTACAACCCCGCAACAAGGTGGAGGTCAAGCCTCGACCGACTCCTCTCAAAGCCTCGGGTTCTCAACCCACAAACCAATTTTGGAGCCTCGCAAAAGGCACCAACCCCTCGGGAAAGGCTGACAAAGCTGGCAGCCAAAAGGATAGCAACGCATCCTACGAAAGGCACGATCTGAATGCCCTAGGTCGAGACATCGACCCCTGGTCAGGGAACGCGACTCAAAGACCCCAACACCATTCGAAAACATGGCCCAAATCATATGATAATTGAAGGATAGCCCAGGCTAGGACTCTGAAAACATAACTCAAATACGTACGAACCCATCCTAGGAGATCGGGCACCTATGGTGGTTCAAAGAAAAAGCACGACGTTTACAAACAAATTTTTCTTTGACCACCAAATAACAAGTGTGACCAAAGCCACACTAAGAGCCTAACGAAGTGGCCCAAGCTCCAGAAGCTATGATGCTACAAGGAGGCTTGCGGGACACTCCCGACCACCATTGAGAACGAACGCAGCGGAGAGGAGCACCTCGCAAACCTCCTCCCAGCACCGCGGCTCCCGGAGCATAGGATGCAGGGGAGAACGGCTATAGCATGGTCATCTCACAAGGACAGGGATGACATGATGGAACCATCCACAAAGAAGGGACACCTTGCACATCCGAGCCGAAGGGCCCCAAAGAATGAGGAGGTCGCAAAGTCTGTGGTATAGGTAACCATGCCGCCTCATCCTACCCTCGCAAGCAAGTCTCCTTCTAGCATCGGCTACATTGTAAGGGACAACACCGCCCCTTCGACCACCGGAAGCAACCCCTAGCAGGAGGGCCGCACGTTTAGGACTCTCAACATCCGCTTGAAAACACTTCTCTCTCTCTCTCTCTCCTGCCTAACCACTTAGAAGGTTTAGGAGCAAGTGGTTCAAACGGAAGGAGGGCCCTCATTTATAGGCTGGGGCGGACTTAGTAGCCCAGAGACCCCACACCATCGTAAACCACGGGCTGTCATAGCCAATGTCGATGCCCGCGTGAGGTCGGGAAAATCAAAATCCTCTCAAAGGCGTAGAGCCAAGATGCAGCGTCGACGAGACCACATGGCCCGCCTAGATCACGTGCCCTCGATGCATAGCACACATCGACACGGTCGGGCTTAGCGATCACATACCACACCGTCAGTAGGCGTCTGGCCGGGATGAGACGAACGCCACCTACCGCATTGAACGCACTAGCCCACAAGGGATCGAGCAACGGCTCGATGCCCACGACAACGAACCCGCACTCAACTCACGCGAACATCAGCGCTTTCACGATCACTACAAGATAGCAAAAACGCTCAAGGGCTACTGTCGGGGCTATGATACCCCGGGTATCTCAAGACATCGATTAGTTAGCCGCTTGGACAGCCCACAGTACACCAACTAGTATAAGCCCAAACGACCGAGGCCCAGCTAAGCTACGTGGACCTAGGCCAAACACAAGGGCAAGGGTAGGCCACGACCTCTTCCCTCAGCCTTCACTGCACGCCGCACAACTCCTCACGACCTCTCCCCCGTCCCGACCTCTGGGAGGAGCGGGGAGAGATCGAGCCCCGCCAAGTGTACCTTCTCTGACAAGAGCACGCATGACGTATTGACCCCGCAAGGACCGAGGGGACAGCAGTCCCCTCAGCCCAGTCAGACGCCATCCTACGCCACGCAACGCAGACAAGACAACACCGCCGAGCGGTGATGGCCAGTATGGTGGCCCACCGTCCAAATACGGCCCGACAAGATAGATGTACGACCCCACCCAATATGGGATGGGGGCCACGACGGCGGCCTTGACTTTTGAGGCCAACTAAGCCAACGAGGGCCATGAGCCCTGTCGGGGACCTAATACTGGGGTACCCAATGAGGTGAAGCTAATAACCATCAAACGTTGATGCTTTCAAGCAGACAAGAACGCAACTGCACTTCTTGTCCATACGACCGGAGGTTGGCCACGCCTTGCCCGGCCCCTAAGGGTTGGCTCCGTCTCACCCGACCCCCGAGGGCTGAACTCCGCCTCGCCCGACGTCTGGGGGTAGACTCTGCCTCTCCCGGCGACTGAGGGCTGGCTCCGCCTCGCCCGATGTCGGAGGGCTGGCTCCGCCTCACCCGATGGCTAAGGGCTGGCTCCGCAGTCGACGGGAACGTCACCTACACTTAAAGCACAAACGCCATTAAATCCTGGAATATTCGCTACCACGGGGAGTCGAACCAAGGAGCTAAGGTGTTACTGAGGCTCTTGTTACCACTAGGCTATGGGCCCTTTTGCTTCACAGTGTAGTTAGGCAACTGACATGTCATTCGTGGAAAAAAATATATAGCAGATCAATCCTTACGTTCGAAGGAAGAGACGGTTTTAATGTTTCCTTACAATTTCTTTTTGCGAGTATGTTTCCTTAAGTCAGTATTGTTACATAGCAGAATAGCTAGTATGGCTGTGCAAGAATTTTGTTCACAATGTTATCTGGCCACTGTCAGACAATATCAGCCCGACTTTCGTCCACTCTTATCAAACTACTGCAACTGAATGACGCTTAGGGTTCAAGACTTCAAGGATTGGTTCGCTACTTACACAGCTCCCATTGTACTCTGATTAACCTTGTGAGCTGTCTTTCTTATCGAGATTTGCAGGTACACATAGGAGTAGTTCTTAAGTCCATGACTGAATTTGTCAAAGTCATTGCGAAAATCTCGACGCCACCTCTGCAACGTCAACCACTGCATGAGGAATAGAATCGTTCGGGTGATCAGGGGATGCCTGTGTTGATCTTCAAACGTGCCCGTTGAGACTTCATGCATGCAGGTCGACATTTACTAGTTTTAATGTTAGTATAATGCTATAGCCTGATAACAAAAAGATATATAAACCCCTAGGTTACATTTATATGTGTGATCTCGTGATCTTTTGATTTTCGTGTCACAAGCTAGCTGTGCGTGTTTCACAGTGATGGAGAGAATGGTCAAATAGAGTCATGAGCATGCATGAGAGTATAATATTGCAGTATGCATGCATGTTTTTTGCAAGTATTTCAACGGAAACAATTTATGCCAAGCAAAAGCCAAGAAAAAGTTTATATGTTCAAGTAAGGGCCCATAATCCTTGTGAAACTATGACCCTCAACCTTTTGTTCTCAGGTATATATATATGAGACAAAGCAGTACAATCAATAAAATATTTCACACATTTAGTATCAGTGCAGGTCCAAAAATCGACAATGACTCGAAGGATAACTTCACTGTATATCGAGACGAAGAATACAAACAAGTGAACTACTTAAACCGTAGCAACAAGCAGCTTTAGTTTCAATGGGCCTTCCAAACACCGATGAATGCTAAAACTTTGTGCCATCCATTATATTATATTATCAATGGAGATGAGACCCAAACAAGTGTCATCCATCACCTTGCTACTTGCATGAAATTTATGGTCAAGTCAAGAAGCTCCATTAATTCCAGTGGATTTTAAAAGCCTCCACTTGGTTTCCTATTGAAACACCACTACCATACGTGCATGCTATGAAGGTAAAGAACCACTGCATGGCCTCAAGCACTATAAAAACCCAAGCAGCATTCACCAGGAACCCATCTCAACTCAAGCACTCCATAGTGTTAGCTCACAATGGCAGGCACAAAGCTAGTATCACTGGGGCTCATTGTCCTCATGAGCATGGGATTAGCCAATGCTGTTAGGGTGGCTAGATACTCTAGTGCTGATGGGACTGGCACAGGACAGGGAGGGGGTGGCGGATATGTGAATGGTGGGGGATCAGGGTCTGGGTCTGGCACGGGATCAGGTGATAGTGGTCCTTATGGTACCCATGCAAGTGCTGGAGGGGGTGGTGGAGGTGGTGGCACTAGCCAATACGGTGGGTCTGGATATGGTTAAGGGTCAGGGTCAGGTTCTGGGTCTAGTACATATAGTCAAGGACGGTATTCTGGCTATGGAGAGTCTTCTAATGCTGGTGGTGCCGGTGGGGGTGGGGGTGGAGGACAAGCCGGAGGTGCTTGGAATTCCAATGCTCAAGGATCCGGTAGTGGCACTGGTTCTGGCTCTAGCTATGCTAACAGGTATTGGTATGGATCAAATGAAGCAGGTGCAAGTGCTAGTGGCAATGGTGGTGGCACAGGAAATAGTCAAAATGGTGGCCGTGGCGGCGGTTCTAGTGCCGGAACTGGATATGGCAATGCCTACCCATAAATTCCATATAAGCCAATCTAAAGTTGGAGCCCATCGTAGTCCTTCCTTGTTTGTAGTCGTGAAGTTATTTGTTTTCTTTGTCCCTTTGTTACACTTTTGTTATTATTAAATTAATAAAGGGTCCAACTGTTGTAGCAACAGTAGCAGTCTTGTAAGGTTCTTATATGAAGATGCTGTAGTCATGTCTGTTTGTGAAATGAAAAAATAACTTGTCCATCATTTGGCCACTATATCTAACCTCTTTGGAGTGATTAAGTTGAGACGCCTACACCATGCATGTTCACATGGTTATTAAATAGTATATACCAATGAAATTCAAAGAGTAGTTTATATCACTTACAACCGTAACTCCAACTGGTACAATCCAGCCTAGAACATAATTAACAAGAACTGCTGCCACAAGCCCATTTATGTCGGAGATAAATTTTTACAAAAAGAAAAAAGAAAAAAAGGGATCCTGTGCATAGGGCTTCACTATTTCACCCTCTTTCCTGAAACAAAACTTCTAGAACTGTACTTAGTTAAACTTTCTTATGTTTGACTAACTTTATAAAAAGAATAAAATCATCTCTATGATAGAAAATAAGTATATTATGAAAATATATTTCATATATATCTAGTAATACTAATTTTATAGATATTAGTGCTCTTTTCAGTATATTCTATCAAATTTAAAACAGTTGACTTAGAACAATATTAGAAATTGATTTCTTTTAGAATGGAAACAGTACGCAACATATTCCACTACGGTTAGCTTCTTCCTCTTGTCCGCCATTATGCACTACTCCCAGACACCCTCCCTCCACAGCGACCGGCCGCCCCCTGTCCTGTTGCATCCATTTCCAATAGCTCACCTGCCTAACCACTCTCCTACCACTCCACCCTACATATGTCGTTACTTATTATAGTTGTAAAATCCTTGGCAGGGAAAGGCCAGCCTTAAATATCATATCAGCCAGCTAAAATATATTGTACAGTGAACCTTGAATCAAATAATAATTTACTAAATTAAGATTTTCTGAATTTTGTAGGAGTCAACGGACCCCAACAAAATTCAAGAACCACGTCGACCTAATATAAATACCCTAAGTATATATTATGTAGCAGGCTTTGTGTTAAGCATCTGTGTAGCCAAAAAGGCTCAAACAATGTAGCCTAGTTTGGTTGTCGATTCTTTCAGCCTTCATGCATCGTGCTTCTTGGCTCTCGTGAATGACTAATCAAGGAGACGGATACTTGATGTCCAGTTCTAATCAATTATTCATCTTCCATCGGCGATCAGTCTATATCATCGTACTTTTTGAACAATACATTATACTTCACATTACTACTATTGGTTTACTCTAATGCATAATTTAGATCTCATTTAGAGTGTTGCTCGATCGAGACCTCTATATTCTTCTGGACCCCTAGCAGATTTCGATCGGGGAGGGCAACGGAGTGGACGAGATGGCTCGATTGCGCCCCGTGCTTGGCTGCTCACCGGCTCAACATTCTTGTCCCTCGATTGCGTGCCTTGTAGGAGGATCATGGAGAAGGGAGTGAAAGAGGCCATATCTGCTATCTTTAGGTCATTGTACTCATCCTATTATTCACATATGGATCATGGATGGATGTAATGTTTGGAGCCCATGTCTACTTGATTCGTAGAAGGCACCAAGTCTTTTGTGGAGGCCACCATGGCGTGCAACACAAATAATGTACCGAATGATGGATACATAATTACATATACTGCACATGTGTCGGCTGCAAAAAATCAGAAATAATTTCAATACATCGAGCCAATCTATTGTCATCTGCTTTGGTTAGGGGTTCATGGAAAACTAT